>BQNB010060699.1:0-36815 GCA_026074375.1 Tanacetum coccineum
TAAATGGTTCAACAACAGGTGGTGGGGCCTGTTGTTGATGGTGAAGATTACGAGATTGGGAACGAGTGCGCATGCACTAAAAAAAAATTACACTAATTTTTTTGTTCTTTTTGGTTTATCAAAAGTAAATTCACAATTTATTTTAATAACGGACAACGAAAAAGACAACTTAAACCTAATAATCGACAAGCTTCTCGGTAACTCTTCGAAAAGAAAAACGCACAAAGGAGTGGAGGAATAGGAAAGCGCGAAGCTATTAAAAACCTTTTTCCTTTAGGGTCGTATTATACCCCTCTTAGAGTTTGTTTATCTTTTAAAAGGTGAACCGTACCTCGCAAGTGATACAAAAGGCAAGTTTTTAAATCTTTTGTTCGAGTTGGGAACCAAAAAGTTCACCGGAAGTTATTATGATAATACCTCAGTTGAGAATATTATATTTTGGTATTTTACCAATTTGTGAATTTTATTGATAATTAAAGACAATGTTTTTATATTTTTGGTTTTTTTTTTATTTTTTTATTTTTTTTATATATGATAATATTCACAGATTCAAACACAAATGGTCAAAAGTAACGATAATCGGTATCACAGCCTCCCCGGCAGCGGCGCCAAAAATTGATTGGTTTCTTTTCAAACTATATATATAATATAATAAAATAAAATATATATAATCTAAAAAAAACTACAATAATCAATAAAACCGAGAAGTAGTATAGAATGTTCCCGGGTCGTTTATCCCCAACGAGGCTGGACTGGAGAATCGATACAGTCGGAAGATTGGAGTTTGAATGAGAGAAATGATTTGAGAGTGTGGAAAGCTAAGTTAAACAATAACAAACAAAAACGATTAAGAAAAACCTAAAAATTATGAAATTAAGCTGAAAAACGAGAGCACGAATCCCGAACAAGGGGTCAAAAACCTAAAATCTTCAAAATTAACCCTACAAAGAAATTTTTACTTCTAAACTACTCTAGGGAACTAATAATGAAGAATGAAAAAGACTAGACTGAAAACGGAGGTCGTTTGACCCAAAAACGAGTCAAGACAAAATCCGTACCCGAGACCCGTTCTTTAAAAATCAAAAGTTTGAAAAATTAACCCTACGAAAGTTTTTCTATTTTTCCTACGTAGTATATGACTAAAGAAAATTTTCTAAAAAAGAAAAATATTTTTTTGATAATTTTTATATTTTTTATGAATTTTTAAAATTTCCTAAAAAAGAAAAATATTTTTTTGATAATTTTTGTATTTTTTATGAATTTTTAAAACTTTTAACGAAATTAAATTATAAAAAATACTAAACTATTTTTAAAAATTCTGAAAAAATTACTAAAATTACTTTACCCTAAAACCTACCTAAGAAAAATAAGAAACCCGAAATTCGGCTTATAAATAAGCCGAAAATAAGCTCAAACGAGCTTATAAGCCTAAGGGACAAAACTCCCTTATATACCAAAGTGCCCAAGGGTCTAACAGAAAAGACCCAAGGGCACAGCGGTAGGAGGTTTATAAAAGGAGGGTGTATTGAGGGTTGAGACCCGGGTTCGAGTCTTGCTCACCCGGGTTTCCTCTTATCTCCCTCCTTTTTTTAGAAAAACTTTTTACACGAACTTGATAAGCACATGGGGCTTATCATTTTTCATAACTACGACTTTTTGAGAAAAGCTAAAAATAAGCTGGAAAAAGGGCTCTAAAGTTGGCAGTTTGCTTAAATTGAGCTTAAAGGCTCAAGTGGCTTTTTCTTGGTGACTTTTTGGACTATTAAGCTAACATTTGAACAAATAAGCTGAAAGGGATTTCTAACCTAACCTAAATAAGCACTTATGAGTTAAAATCTAACAACTAAATAAGCTGGAAAAGGCTAAATCATTAGACAGAAAGCTTAACTAAGCTTAAGGCAAAAATGGCTTTTTCTTTTTGACTGTTAGCACAAAATAAGCAAGGAAAGTGAACAATAAGCAAACATAGGCACAACAGCACCCTCAATAAGCAACTAAGAACACTAAGATAGCAATTAAAAAGCACTAAATAAGCTGGAACAAGAATAAGCTATCTCCTACACTATGCTTAAAAAAAATCAAATGGCCACTTTTGTGCTTAGGATTAAGCACTTAAAAGGGCTTCCTAAGGATTGAGCTTGTAGGGGCTTATGAAAGGGCTTATTGGCTTTCTATAAAAGCCAAAAGCTTGAACTAAGATTCACTAACAAGCTAAAACAAAGACCTTGAAAACAAGCTTTTGCACCAGGGCAGTTGTACTAAAAAAATGGGCTTAAATTGACAGCTTAAAATAAGCTGTCAAATAAGCTCTAAATGAAAAATAAATGGTAAACAGATTAAAAGGGGCTTGTGAAGAGCTTATATTCAAAATTCCATTTGCTAAAAACAAATTAGACCTGCTGGTTTTTGTATTTGAAGAAGGGCTTTTTCTTTTACTAAAAGATGACACCAAATATTTGGCAGTGTTGACTTAGGTAAACAAATGACTCAAAACTTTTTTTTAAAAACTGTTTAGACACTCAAAAATGACACTCTTTGGAACTATAACTCATGTTTTCTAAACCTTAAGCAAATAAGCTCTTGAAACCTTTTTTTAAAATTCAACAGATTAAGTAACCAATGAGAAAACTAAAACAATATTTTTAGGACTTGAAAATTTTGGAAAAACAAACTCAAATTAGCTTAATACTACTACTCAAAGTTGGCCACATGACCACAACCCATGATATTGCCATTTTGACCCATTTTGGGCTTAACCGAAACACCCATTTATAATTTAAAAACGGATTTTTAAACTTATAAAAACTGATTTAAGCTCAAAATTTTAAAGACAATTACTAATCATGCAATATTAAAGTGAAAAGCATGACAAAATAAAGCACTATTAAAAAGCTTATAAGGCTAACAACAGAAAATAAGCTATCTATGCCGTTTAAGCAAATGTGAGTAAAGGAAAGTTTAAAAAAAAAAGAGCAACTAATAGGTACTTATAAGCATAACTAAACACAAATAAGCACAAGAAGTCATTAATAAGATGAGAAATAAGCAGTGCTACAGTAATTTTTAAGAAAAAATTTAAAAAGAAAGCATACCTTGATCCTTGCTCAAAACAGGATCAAGTCCACCTAAATAAGCTCTAAAACCTACCCATTAGCTTATAAATAAGCTATACTAAGCAACCAATAAGCCATCCAAGTTTGCCCATTCATCCTTTTGCTTGATCAAACAGTAACTTTTTTTTCTTTTAAATTTTTCTTAAATTTTTGTATCAAAGTTTAAAAACAGATTATAAAGTGCTTATATGTTGAGCTTAAAAGACTTAAGATATCTTAAGGACTTTGAACAAAAAGTAAAACATGAAACTGAATTTCCATTAATCTTAAAAGAGACAAGTACATAAAAGTTAAAAACTTAAAAACTGAACTCAAAGAAAATTACACACCTAAAACTACTCTCACTAAAAAACTAACTAGTTTGCCTCAATGGCTTACAAGAGCTTAAATAGAAAAACGAGCTAGGGTTTTTTTTTGTCTTCTCTCCTAGTGTGCTTCTTTGTAGACACAAAAACAGTCTTGTGTGCTTGTTGTGAGTGTATAAACACAAGGGCAATCTTGGCCCTTGGTTTTGAGTAGTGCCCACTCAAATTATATCAACCATCGATTTGTTCTTGGCCAATAAGGTTGTCAAGGATCGCCAAGCTGTTCATTGACCCATGTGGGGGGTGGGGTAAGAGGTGGTGATGGTTTTTGATGATTTGGGAGCTGAACCCCGAGGTTGAGAGGGACAGGAGGTGGGGTATTAGAGTTTGGCGGGAAATGATAGGAGAGATATACAGTGTTTTACATCCAAGGGTGTGGGTTTGTGGTTTGAACAGGTTTGGTCCCTCAAGGTTTATATATGTTTTGCAATTTTCGTCCTTGGTGTGTTAATAGTTTGGAAATTTAGCAAAAACACCCGCTGAATGTTATAAAGGGTATTGCATCCATGGTCCTTGTGAGTTATAGCTTTGGAGTGTTGTCAGGATTGGCCCTTGTGGTATATCTTTGATGTATTGGCAGATTGTGCCTTTGCAAGTATTATTTCTTTCATATTTCTTATTCAATAGAGTTGGGACTGTTTTGCAAATTTAGCCCCAAACTTATTTTTCTTCACTTTAGATTTGTCGAGTGGTTGACTGTGGTTGACTTTTTCAAACACTTGGGCTTTTGTCTTGACTTTTTGCCTTTTCACGCTTTTCATTCCGTGTCCGGGTTTTGTCCGTTTTGGTGCTTTGTGTTTGTCCTTTTCTTAGATAGCCGTCCTGCACACACAATTGAGCAAAACAAGCATATATTTGGCATTTTAAGTCCGTTTTTTAAGTTATTTTTAACTTGTATTAAAGGTAAAAAGGTATGTGTATTTAATAGACTACCAGAATGACATAAAAAAGGGAAGAAAAAGTGAGAATAAGGGAATAGTGTCGAATGAGATAGACCTAGTACTTGAATAAACCCAACAAGGTTCTAGTTATGAAGTCTCGGTAAGCACTGAAGGGGTTGAAGAATGAAAAAGAATTGTAAGGATAAAGGGTGAAATGAAAGAATCCCTCTATATACTTAGAGGCAGAAACCGGGTCAATACATATGCTGTCAGAATCACAAGTTGATTGCTGACATTGAAGACGACATCATGGACCCAGTGATGCAATGCACAACCCTTCCCAGCCATTCGAGTTTCTCTTGAAAGAAACTTGTCTCATTTGTCACGGAGACTAAACATGCAATCTACTGTCTCACTCACTCCGAGTAAGTCGGTATTGAAAAGGTGGCAGTCAGCTCCAGCCTCCGATCACTAATATCAAAGCGCACTTTCGAGTCTAGAGCCAAGAGATCATCAATTAATCTCGTTAGGACACATTTCCATTTATCTTGTCTTTCACACACTGTGGAAACAAGGTTATCTTAAGAGTCCTACGCATTATCCTTGTGATATTGCCAGAACATCCGAGTGATACGAAGGTATTCACTATGAAGATGGAAATCCTGCTAGAGCCTACATCAAACAAGCTCTAGGTAGGTGACTTGTGCGATTCTACAAGAATCAAACTTGTGTCAACTGGAAAGAAACGATGGTGCGATTCTACGTGAATCAAACTTGTTCCAGCATAAGAATTGACGGTTATTGAACATTTGACAACCAATCAAAACTATCGAAGTGTTACAAAATATTTTCATAATTAACACTTAGACTGATTTTTCAAATCAATTTTCTCTTTATTGCTAACTGTTTCATTACAGGATCATTTAAAGATGGAGATGGAGATGGAGATACCCAGTTCCAGTAATGTCAAGTTAATAACCGAATGCTCAGACACGACCTACACTTGTTATGAAGTTATGAAAGATCTCATAAAGGTGTCAAAGCTTCCGCAAACTCTGATATCATATTCTTCTTCACAAGTGCACAAGATGGCAATAAATTACTAGATGATGAGAGATTAAGTTTGGCTGATGATCTCAAGAAAGCTCATGATCAAAATCAAAACAAGTCAAAGTGAACAAGCTCAATTGTTATCTAAAGATCACTACAACAAAGTACTAGATGTAACATGAAGAATCAAAAGACTGCAAGCTGTAAGAGCTTAAGTCTAGTGTTTTCAAGGGTGACCTCCCTTAGGGGGAGATTGTTAGATATGAGTAAAAGACTCGGTCACCCCGTATATTTATTGTTTATAATAGTTCGTAGTTTAATAGTTAATCGTATGTCTTTCGGTTTTAAGCCGGGTACTAATACCCGGTATTTTGTAAAAACTATATAAGCCTCTTCCAACTTTGGAAGAGGCAAGCTAGTCAATAATCATTTTCACTTTAACACATACACTTTCTCTCTCTAGAAAATCTCTCTATGTGTTTCTCTCTCTAGAAACTAGCCCAATCACAAGAATCATCACCCGTGTTATGAATTAAACGATCCTACAATTGGTATCAGAGCGGGTTTGAATTCGTGATTGATTCCTATGGTTGATTAAGCTTAAATTCGTGCTTATTTGTGAAGCAAAAAAGCCCACGGCTCATTTTTGATTTTGGCTTATTTGTTTGTTAATCTTGATCTTCTCTTGTTCTACACATCAAAAAGGTTAGATTGTAACAATTTCACGTGGTATACAAGCTCCTAGTTCGATTTATAAGGTTATTAAGTTTGGTGTTCTTCGTGGAGGGTTGCTTCGTTTTTATGATCCACGAAGAAATACATGTTATTGGAAGGTTAATCTTCATACACCATCTTAGTATTGTATATTAGAGCTTTGTTTCGTGGTTAAAAAGATCATATGGTTTGATTTTTGTTGAATTCGTCCTTATGTTCTACATGGAGGTTTGAATATAATACTATTTTCTAAGTGGCGGTTTGACAGGAAAGGGGGACAAGATCCACGTTTTTAGGAAAAAGTCAAAGGCGAGTTGACCAAGTCAAAGGCGAGTTGAATTTAATATTAGTTAAAACAGCCGGCGGTTTGCCTTATAAGGTGGCGAGTTGCTTAAGATTGAAGGCGGTTTGACAGGTCTTGTGGCGAGTTGAATATTATATTAAGCAAAAACAAACCTTACTCTGCCAAAATTTAAAACTGACGGCGGTTTGAATATAAAAATAAATGGCGAGTTGCCTAACATAGCGGCGGTTTGAGTTTCTCATTAGCCGGCGAGTTAACAAAGCTTCACGGCGAGTTGTCTCTATAAGCAGCGGTTTGATTAAGAAAACTAGGCAGCGAGTTGATCAAAACAGCGGCGGTTTGATTAAAATATAGGAGGCGGTTTAAAAAAAAAAGTAATTTTGGCGGAAAAATTAAGTAATTTGTAGCGACACTTTTTGGCGGAAAAATTAAGTAATTTGTAATCTTTTTTCTATAGCCTTTTTAACTTATTTTTACATCAAATTCAAATTTTGGTAATAGGGTAAAAAAAAATTCGGTCGACACCTTTTTAGCGACACTTTTTGGCGGGAAAAATTAAGTAAAATATAAATTTTTTTCTTTAGCCTTTTTAGCTTATTTTGACACCAAATTTAAATTTTAGTAATAGGGTAAAAAAAAATATAAAAATAAAAAAATAAATTTTTTTTTTCATAATCCAACTGCGTCAAATTTCAAACAAATCAACAAACCAAATACCACAACCAAGTACTTCAAAGATAATCAAACCACAACAAACAAACCTAAATCACAAACAATTATTCATTCACGGTTTTCTATTGATTTTGTAAAATCCCGTTAATCTTTTATCGGTTTTAATCATAGACTTGTAAAATCCCGTGAACGTTAATTGCATTTAAAACCACAACATCAATCACATTATCTACTTAAGATCCTTAATTTTATTTCACACATCGAATTTCAATGGAATCTTCTAATTCTAATTTAAAAGAGAGGGAGCTTCAACTGACGCAACGGCTCGCAAAACAAAGGCACTCCAACTGCATGACATGGTTTGAACAACTCGAGACACATCTTCATGATCTCTATCTCCTTAATTCGCCTTATGCTGTTGATGCATTTAAACCAGCATTTCGCTCATTCTTTGGTGAAGAGCATCAGACTTTCAAATTGAAGATGTTTCATAATCTGGATCAGTTAAGGCTACAACTTGAAAGAGAGAATCTTCATGGGGTTAATGCAAAGACTTGTCTTCAAGCACTCAGAACACAGTTCAAGGAATTTCTTGCCTCAAAAGGGGTAAATGCAACGGATCTTCTGAATCAAGGTTGGCAACAAGACTTTGAAGACTTCACGCGCTATCTCTCGTGTAACCTAGTGAGTACAGACGTGAGTTACTCGGAACCTGGATACCGCTTGAAGGGGCGGGGGTTTGGGGTTCTTCATAGTGTTGTAAATGCATATGGTGTATTAGCTGAAAGAAAAATGAAACTTAATGCACTAAAGGAGAATGGAAGTCAGTGCAGATGAAATACTTTCCTGAGCAGATCAAATTAAGTCAGTGTCAAGTGCTAGTTCAAGAAATTCAGATCAATCCAGTTCAACGCCAATGGAAGATGACGATGGAACTTTCAAAAAAGCAGATTGATAAAGCCTGGAAAACAATATTGCATTCAGCAAATCAGAGACTGAAACTCAGATGACATAAAAGGCAAAAGAGGGAAAAGGCCACCGACCGATATGCGTGAAGCAGTTGATGCTGGGTTGGTTGTCACAGAAAGCAGTGGGAAAAAGCCCGACAAGCAGGATATAAGTAGCAGTTCAGGGAATTATATCACACAAGCTGTGGATGTCAGATATCAGACCAGTAATTGCGACGAGCCATTTGGCTAAGGTACAATTGACTGCTCTACATAATATCCTTGCTAATGAACAACAGCATACTGAGCAATCTGAACCCAATTATGACACACATCTGTTGGAAACTATTGATAGCAATACCACTCCTACTTCAACAAATATGTGTCATAGGGGAGGAAAGATTGACCAGGATGCTTTGGTTAATGCTGAGCTTCTCAAAACGAAAAGATATGGTTTGTAGGGAAAGTTTACAATGTAACTTTCAAAACGATTTTTACAACTTTGAAAAACTTAGTATTTCCACTTGAAATTTCAATACAACAAAACGAAAGGAAAGTTTTCATAGTAACAAACCATGTAAGAATAGGAATTCTCATGATATTTCAGTGAATTTTTTGTGATAAATGAATTGAAAGCTCAGCTACAGGCCAAAACCACACTAATTTGCGACTTGAAGAATCAAATTAAAAGTGTGAAGGAAGCAAGTAATGAAGCCAAAGTTAAAAATGACATCGATGTAATTGAAAACTATTAACCTCGACTAGAACATAGTGTGGGCTAAATTACTTGTCAGCTAAATGAGCAATACATAAAGAAAAAGAGCATTTGAACAGACTTACAGAAGAACTTTATGGAATATAATTAAAAGACACGCGTGTTTTGAATTAAGACAACAGTGACTCTTTAATATCTCAAATTATTCAAAAGTCTGTCGAAATGCTGATTTAAAAGCTCAGGATTCAGGGAAACGCGTTTTTGCATAATGCGGCATTAAACAATAAATTAGAAAGTTAAAAAACAAAAAAAGGAAATATCGTAGATTCTAAGTTTGCCAAAGCATCAATCTTAGGGAAGCCGCCTTTACAACCATCTAGAAACCATTTAGTTGTTAGACAACCGAATGCGTTTATGTCTGAACGACCTAGAATGTCAAGACCACGGTTTGCCTCCCAAGTTGATGAGAAAAATGATTTGTCAAAAACAGTCACTCCTCATTATTTGCCTAAAGTTAGAGAATCTGCTGCTGCAAACCTCATCAGGTGTATGCACTAACTAACTCTAGGAATAGTCATAAAGAATTGTAAGTTCTAATGATATGGTTCATGCGTACTTTCTAGAGAATGCTAGGAAAATGACACAAGACAAAACCAGGATTCCTAATCATAGGGATATGGCCTCTACTATAGCACACTGCACTCCTAATGCTTGTACACCAAAACCTAGAAACATATGTAGGAGTTCTCCTGAATCTAAGTGTAGTGGTGGAATGTCAAACGGTGTGCCTCTAGTAGATCACTCTAGGAATTCTAGTTTCTTCTTGGACTCCAAAGAATTTGTTTGTTCGATTTGTCATAAATATATCTTTAATACTAATCATGATGATGTATAACGCAAGATCCTGTATAAGGTGAATTCTCGTGCTAAAGATTCATCCCTCAGATCAGAAACAACAATTCCCGTTGTTGAACCAAGAGCCACACTCATAATGGGTTAGGCTGATATGGTATAGGACAAAGGTTTTCTCTCAATAAGTCTTCCGTTGTGCATGAGAAACCACACACTCCTAGATCTTGTCTTAGGTGGAAACCAACGGGTAGAATTTTCAAGACTGTTAGTCTTAGGTGGATACCTACTGGAAAGGTGTTCATAGATAGCACAACCAAAGTTGACAGTGAACCTCCAAATGGTTCAAATGATGATATCACTAACCCATATGAATGCAATCAAACTCTTTATGTTAGTGCAGGTACTTCTAACTCAAGTGCAGGTACATCTGTCAATCCTTTAAAGGAAAGACTCGGAGTTTGGTTACCAAAAAGACTGATATCTCATACGTCAGGAGTTCAAGGAATTCAAATCTGATGAACATGCTTCAAATGACGTTTGGACAAAACAGTTCAAGCCTCGTTCTTCATCAAAAGATGTTTGGACAAAACAGTTCAGGCCTCGTTCTTCATCTTGATGACGTTTGATCAAAACGGTTCAAACCTCGTTCCTTAATGTCAAATGGCGTCTGTTGGCATCTCTTCAAGCCCTGTTCCTTAAAGTAAAGAAAGGTGTACGCCTTCAGAGAAAAGGAAAGTGTACGTGTCAGTGCATTTATCCTTGACAACGAAAAGAGAAATCTTTTCGGTCATGAGCTAATATAACAAAACATTCCAAGTTTTGAGCTCATGGTAATGGCTTGTAATCAAATGTTAGATTGCAACCCCATCTTCAGATAAAAGGAAAATGTACGTGTTAGTGCATTTATCCTTAATAACGAAAAGAGAAATCTTTTCGGTCTTGAGCTACTTTCGAAACACTCAATGTTTGTTAGCTCAAGTCGATGGCTTTCGTATTCTTCTGTACGAAACCAGTTTTTCAAAGAAAAGGAGAGTGTACGCTTCAGTGCGCTTTATCTTCAAAAGAAGAGAAATCTTCTTGTGTTTGACCATTCTCATTAACAAGCTTCATATTTTCCCATGCTTGTTCGTTAGTTAAGTGGACCAACGTACATTAGCTGGTATTATAATTCACTAGATCAAAAATGGCAATCGCATATGCAATTTTTGAAGGGGAGAATAGTGAATTAAATGTGATTAAAATGGTTTATCTTAGTCTTTGAATGTGTATAAAATGGTCAAATGTGAAAGTGTAGGGTGTTAAATTTGTAAGGTGTTAAATCTGTCTGTAGGGTGTTAAATCTGTCTGCTAGGAGATTAAGATAATCTAAAATGCCTTGGATCTTGCTTAATGTTAGATAGCGGCTGCATATTCTTGATGGCGGAATGTTAATCTACTGCATGGCGGTTTGGTGATCTGTTGGACAGCGTCTTAGGCTAATTGTCCATGTCTTGGCCCAATAAGCCCAATATCCAGTGACTCTAATGTGGAATATCTTCGTGCTAATCTGAAGACTCTCAACAGGCTTAGTTAACTTGTCATTGAGCCTATCAGATAATCTCTAAGTAATAGTCCCCATCTTACGGTGTTGATTTAGGTTATTCGGTTGATTTGGTTCGATTAGTTTGGTTAAATTATCTTTGGGCAAAATTGAACCGAATCGAATTCTAACCGGATTAAATCGAACCAAACCCAATAGCCCGAGTTACCATATTTTCATTATTTATTTATTTAATTATATAGATTTTTAGTAAATTAAAGAAAAAATTCATCCTTGAAAAATGTTATGTTTATGAAGGGGTTTTAATTTATTTTATATATATATATATATATATATATATATGTGTGTGTGTGTGTGTGTGTTCGGTTTTTGGTTCAGTTCAGTTTTCATTTTCCAAAATCATATCCAAACCAAAAACTGAATATTTACTACGATTCGGTTCGATTTTGGCAAATTTTGTTTGAATTTTTCGGTTTGGTTTTAGCTGTCTATGGTTGAACCTGAATTCTGCCCACTCGTATTCTATCTAGTCTCTTTAGAATCCCATTCTCCAAGATTATTGACCAAAGAAATCTTGGCACCGAATGCCCAAGCTTTTTCGTTAACTTTAGGTTAATTTGTATGATTAATTCAAATCACTTGATTAACGAGATTAGTAACATAGTGAAATTGAACGTAAACTCGTAAAATCGCCAGTCTCTGATTTTACCTACGTCCTGTTAGCAGACGTGTTTGTATGGCCCAAAGGCCTGACTTGTATTTGTATCTTGTGCTCATGATTAGGCCCAATGTGTAGTATATATATATATATTGTATTGTACTCATTATTCTTATTCAATAAACACAGTTTCTTCATAACTATTAATAGTTAAGATTAATGTGCCTTCAGTATTCTTCTTTATGTATGTCATCATTGTCACCGATTTTTACTACTTATTTCTCATTGATGAGTCAGTAAACATTCATGAGGCTGACATATGCGACCGATCTATCCTTGAAAGAGGCTGAGACACATCTCATAGCATCTTATTGTTTAACTTGTAGGAATCACCAAGCAGCAAAATATATCCCAAAATCCCCAACTTGTTTTTTTACAACATGATATACGCTATATTAATATTTACAATTTTGGTGTGACTTCTTTAGAATAATCATAGTGTACATGCTGATTTTGATAGTGTTATTAGTCTGCTAAAATATTGTAAAAAGACTTTTTGTCCTTTAAGAAAGAAAAAAAAAGACTTTTTGTCAAGAATTTACTTCTGTTTACATGCTTTTTGCCACGATTGGGCTTCATGGCCAATTTAGTAAACGCTCCGTTACTAGTTAGGTGGTTTGAAATGATAAGTAGCCTTTAGTTTTATATTTACACAAATATGTTAATGGCTCTTATAAGGTTTATCGGGTTAACCCGATAACCCGATAACAAATTAGCTAAAACCCTAACCCGACCCTATAAGGCTATCGGGTTTATCGGGTTGACCCGATAAACCCGATAAGGTATATTTGACCCGAATCAACCCGACCCTATAAGGCCTTATCGGGTTCGGGTCGGGTTCGGGTCGGGTCGGGTTGACCCATATGACACCCCTACCTACAATAGAGAAGACAGATTCGTCACAACAAGGGTTGGAATTTCTCTTCAGTCCTTTACTTGAAGAATATTACAATCCAACACACGGTCATGCTGAGAAAAACAACAATGATCAGAATGCATCGTTTCAAGAAAATAAATTTATCAATCATTTTTGTACTCGGGTACAAGAAACTGGTGAGTCCTCCTCACGCAACATTGATAATACGGATGTGCATTCATTTCAACCACAAAATCATGATTACCAATGGACCAGAGATCATCCATTAGAACAAGTTCGTGGAAATCCAACCATGCCAGTTCAAACAAGACGATAGCTTGCCGCAGATTCCTAAAATAGTGATGTTCGCGCTCCCGTGAGTATTGTTTGAACCGAAGAACATTACGGAGGCAATGTCTATTCTGCATGGAATCGAAGCAATGCAGGATGAACTTCTCAGATTCGAGCAGACTAAACGTTTGGGAACTCGTCGACCAAACCTTTGGCAAGATGTTTCTTAAGCTAAAGTGGTTTATGGAAGAACAAAAAGGATGATGACAGACGTAATATTCCGGCAACAAAGCCACGACATGTTGCTAAAGGTTATGCTCAGGAAGAGGGTATTTTGGATTTGAAGAAATCATTGCTCCAGTTGCATCGCTTGGGAAGCGTTTCGGATTTTGTTGACCCACCGCAGCACACAAGTCTTTTCCAATCTATCAGATGGACGTGAAAACGGCATTTCTTAATGGTCCACTGAAGGAAGAGGTTTACGTTGCTCAGCCGGAAGGGTTCGTTGATCCAGATCATCCAAAAAAAGTCTACCTTCTAAGGAAAGCTTTGTATGGATTAAAGCAAGCTCCAAGAGCCTGGTATGATGAACTATCAAACTTCCTGATGTCCAAAGGCTTTTCTAAAGGTACAATTGACCCAACTTTATTCAAGATAAAATACGGGAGGATTTTACTTGTGCAGATTTATGTTATGACATAATTTCTTGGGGTCTACAAACCCTAAATATTTCCAAAAAGATTTGAAAAGTTAATGCACCGTAGATTTGAAAATGTCCTTAATGTGGGAAATGAAATCCTTTTTATGACTTCAATCCACCAGTCCCCAAAAGTATTTTTATCAACCAGCCTAAAAAAAGTACGCTTTAGAAATTCTGAAAAAGCATCATATAGGAAAATTGTCACTCCATTGGTACAACCATTGCTACAACACCCAAACAGATATAGATTTAGAGTGGAGAACCCGTAGAACCAATCAGACTCGGAGTAAAATCGGTCAATCATATACTTGACATCTAGTAGACCCAGACTAGTGCAAGCAGTAGCTAATTATGCCACGTTATCAAGCATGACCAACTCAAAAGCACATCAAGAGGTTAAAAGAATCATTAAATACCTAAAGGGTACCATTAAACATGGGACTTCTGGTATCTAAAGGATTCTGCTTTTTGAACTAACACATTTTCAGACGCTGATAGCCGGATGCCTTGATACTCGAAATAAGCACTTTCTGGAGGGATACAGTTCCTTGTGATAAACTTGTAAGCTGGATGACAAAGAAACAAAACTGCACTACAACTTTCCAGCAGAGGCAGAGTACGTGCGATCTGCAAGTTGTGCTCAAGAAAAAGTGGAGAAGACACAGCTTCAAGATTATGGCTACAACTAACCAAAAGAATACCGTTTATTGAGACTCTCCAGTCACCATAGCAATCCTCAGCAAAGCCGACATACTCTCATACAAAGCACAGCCATACTCGTATCACTTCATAAAGAACAGGTTGAAAATGATAATTATTAAATTATATTATTTTTTTTTTTTGACAAAAAAAAAAAAAAAAAAAAAAAGAACTGAATCCAATTAGCCTTGATTAATTTATGAAAGCCCTGTCGCTGTGGATCGGTTTTTGTATCTTGTCAGAAGGATTGGTATGAGATGTTTGACTCCAGCAGAACTGGAGGTTCTGACAAACGTAACTGCTTGATATTATCATCAAACATCATCTTGTAAATATAAAAAAAAATATGGCTTATGTACATTTCTGTACATAACATGGGCCTCATCGTAAAGGAAAATACACGTCTCAGTGCATTTTTCCTTAGCAACGAAAAGAGAAGTCTTTTCGGAATTGAGCTACTATAACAAAACATTCAAAGTTTTGAGCTCATTGCGGCATGGGCTGGCAGTTATTTCTACGCAACCCCTTTTCAATCTGAAGAAACCATGCCGTCAAAAAGACCAGCTGTTCCTGACAACGGGTAATTAATTTTTCCCGGGGGCATGGATTATTTCAATATCCATGGGCAACATAAGAATAAGTGTACGATTCAGTGCAATTTATTTGTTAAAATAAGAAAAGCTTATTCAATAGGGGAAAAAGTTGTCTTCACAATGAATCAATATTTTCAGTAATCACGAAAAGATTTTCCAAGATAATTCGACCTCTCAAACAATGACTACAGCTCTTTAAATAGAAAATGGGTCATTATTTGAGGGGGAGAAAGTGTCAAATAATCTTTTAAACGGTCTTTCAAAATAAGTCAAGGATTAAACAGTTGAAGTTTTTGATAATGACAGATAACAATTTAAAGGGAGTTAATTCATATTAACTACATGTGCCTTAGATGTCATTTGCTTCAAACTTTAGGGACTTATTTGCAATTGAAGACTTAGTGAATTCGGGCTTTAAACTACATACGACTAATATTGCCAACGCGTCATAGTTTGTAAAAAGACTTAGGAATGTTTGGAAATTCTTTCGTAGTTTAAAAAGCCTTGAAACTGATTCTCGGGGGAATAGATATTTAAGTTTAATTAATTCTGCAACACTTCTCAAGCATGAGTGCATATAAGAGTTTTTTCTGAATTCTGAGATATCGAAAACATAAAGGGGAAGGAGAAATACACTGAAAGGTTACAACCATCCTACACGTATAGAATCCATAGCCTTATTTAATTGTAGGCATTTTCCGGAAGACAAATGTCCATTATCCCAGAGAAAATCATGTTTTATTCCGCACTATTTCATCCATATGGGGGAAGAGATATCTTGTTATTTTTTTTGTATGCATCATTTGAGTTCCCAAGGGAAAGTGTTGAGAGAATAATTATTTAAAATGTGAGAAGAGCTCTTTTTGATTCAATTAATGTTTTACCCAATCAGTTAATCACTAGGCTTATTTTTAAAAGGAGTAGAATTAGTTGACAAAAGAGGTTCACATAGGTTTGATAAGTATGATTATTCCTTAAGTTAGTCAGTATTATGCAGAAATAAATGAGTACATTTGGGACTTAGTTGACTTAGGTGTTATCATTTCTACTACTTAGAGGGAATAATTGTAACTTCCGGGACTTAGTTGACTTTGATGTTTCAATTTATATAATCTCTATCATGTAAGGAGAAATACGGACATCCGGGACTTAATTGACTTTGGTGTTACAGTTTAGAATTAATTGTGTACTTCAAATGTTTGGGCTTTTTTACATCAAGACTTTTTAATGCGGCCTGCAAGAAATCTTTGAATCTACTCAAGAAAAGATTGCTGATTCGGGGGGAAGCTAAGACAACTTCCAAAAGGAGATTATCGAGGCGGACTACAGATTGCTGTCGTGGATAGAATGACTTTGTCATTTTCGGTTTGAACATATTTAGGTCCTGTCTCCTACATAGTCTTGTGAATGTATATATGTAGTGTAGACTTGAAAATGGTGAATATATAGTGCTTGAGTACAAATCTTCAAGAATTTGGCATCGTCGTTTAAACCATTTAAACTTCGGCACAATTAATGATCTTGCTCAAAAAGATCTGGTTAGAGGTCTACCAAGATTGAATTTTGAAAAAGATCATCTTTGCTCAGCCTATAAACTTGGAAAAAGCAAGAAGTTCTCCCACAAACCAAAATCTGAAAACACAAATATGGAAGTTCTACATACCCTTCACATGGATCTGTGTGGTCCAATGAGAGTCCAGAGTATTAATGGGAAGAAATACATTTTAGTCATCGTGACACTAACACATACCCTCAACGATTGAGGGGGAGCATTAATATGTTCCAAACACGGCTTGTGAATAATAGGCAAACTTTTCTCCCAATTTTATAACATATTTAAATCAAGTGATATCCAAAATGTCAAAGGGTTTGAAATTTTTGATAAGGGGAGAAAATGTGATTAAAATATGTAATGTGATCATATTACTCAAGTGTATTCTCCACCATCATGTGCTAAACAGTTTCGAATACCGATGCACATGTTGAGGGGGAGCTTTTCTGAAATGCAAAAACAATCGGGTACTAAACACTTTGATAGTTATATCATAAGTACCTGATTGAGTTTTTCAACAGTGATTTTATGGCAAGGTGAACTGTACCAAAAGACTGACCATGTATTTACTTTTATCGAAGTTATAAGGATGGTAAGGTTAGGTACTCGTTCCTATGATCCTGCCAGAACCGGAGGGATCTACCCAGGGACAATCCACTAGTTAGTACAGAAGTCCTTAGGTATGATTAAAAGGAGTAAATGTGAGAACAAGGGAATAGTGCCGACTGAGATGGAGCTAGTACTGGAATATACCCAACAAGGTGCTAGTCATGAAGTCTCGGTAAGCACTGAAGGGGTTGAGGAATGAAAAAGAATTGTACAGATAAAGGGTGTAAAGAAAGAAGCCCTCCATACACTTAAGGCAGAAACCGGGTCAATACATATGCTGTCAGAATCACAAGTTGATTGCTGACATTGAAGACGACATCATGGACCCAGTGATGCAATGCACAACCCTTCCCAGCCATTCGAGTTTCTCTTGAAAGAAACTTGTCTCATTTGTCACGGAGACTAAACATGCAATCTACTGTCTCACTCACTCCGAGTAAGTCGGTATTGAAAAGGTGGCAGTCAGCTCCAGCCTCCGATCACTAATATCAAAGCGCACTTTCGAGTCTAGAGCCAAGAGATCATCAATTAATCTCGTTAGGACACATTTCCATTTATCTTGTCTTTCACACACTGTGGAAACAAGGTTATCTTAAGAGTCCTACGCATTATCCTTGTGATATTGCCAGAACATCCGAGTGATACGAAGGTATTCACTATGAAGATGGAAATCCTGCTAGAGCCTACATCAAACAAGCTCTAGGTAGGTGACTTGTGCGATTCTACAAGAATCAAACTTGTGTCAACTGGAAAGAAACGATGGTGCGATTCTACGTGAATCAAACTTGTTCCAGCATAAGAATTGACGGTTATTGAACATTTGACAACCAATCAAAACTATCGAAGTGTTACAAAATATTTTCATAATTAACACTTAGACTGATTTTTCAAATCAATTTTCTCTTTATTGCTAACTGTTTCATTACAGGATCATTTAAAGATGGAGATGGAGATGGAGATACCCAGTTCCAGTAATGTCAAGTTAATAACCGAATGCTCAGACACGACCTACACTTGTTATGAAGTTATGAAAGATCTCATAAAGGTGTCAAAGCTTCCGCAAACTCTGATATCATATTCTTCTTCACAAGTGCACAAGATGGCAATAAATTACTAGATGATGAGAGATTAAGTTTGGCTGATGATCTCAAGAAAGCTCATGATCAAAATCAAAACAAGTCAAAGTGAACAAGCTCAATTGTTATCTAAAGATCACTACAACAAAGTACTAGATGTAACATGAAGAATCAAAAGACTGCAAGCTGTAAGAGCTTAAGTCTAGTGTTTTCAAGGGTGACCTCCCTTAGGGGGAGATTGTTAGATATGAGTAAAAGACTCGGTCACCCCGTATATTTATTGTTTATAATAGTTCGTAGTTTAATAGTTAATCGTATGTCTTTCGGTTTTAAGCCGGGTACTAATACCCGGTATTTTGTAAAAACTATATAAGCCTCTTCCAACTTTGGAAGAGGCAAGCTAGTCAATTTCACTTTCACTTTAAACACATACACTTTCTCTCTCTAGAAAATCTCTCTATGTGTTTCTCTCTCTAGAAACTAGCCCAATCACAAGAATCATCACCGTGTTATGAATTAAACGATCCTACAATTGGTATCAGAGCCTAGTTGGATTCGTGATTGATTCGTGTGGTTAATACAAGATCAAATTCGTGGCTTATTTTTGGTGAAAAATACCCACGGCTCAAATTTATTTTTGAGCTTGTTTGTTTGTTAATCGTGTTCTTCCTTTGTTCTACATATCAAAAAGGTTAGATTGTTACCATATCATGGCTTACATAAGCATCTAGATCGTTTTTATAAGCTTAAAAGGGTTTGGCTTATTTGAGTGTTCTTGGTGGCGGTTTGGTTTGGATTTGAAGATCCACAAGGAAAATCGTGTTAATGTATGCTTAATCTTCGATTACCAACTTAGTTTTATGCATTGAAAGCTTATTTGAGGAAAGAAATAGCTTATTTGGTCGATTTATGCCTATTTCGAATTGAAGTTCATCAAGGCGGTTTGCTTAAAATATAATATTCTAGGTGGCGAGTTGACAGAAAGGACAGACAAGATCCAAGTTTTAAGGAAAAGGTAAACGGCGAGTTGACCAGGTCAAAGGCGAGTTGAATTAAATATTAGATTTTATTTACGGCGATTTGCTATAAAAGGTTGACAGCGAGTTGCTCACGGCGAGTTGCTAAGATTATAGGCAGCGAGTTGCTCACGGCGAGTTGCTTAGTTTATAGGCAGCGAGTTGCTCACGGCGAGTTGCTTAGTTTATTGGCAGCGAGTTGCTCACGGCGAGTTGATTATTTTATTGATCCAGCGAGTTAACAACACTAGGCAGCGAGTTACTTCAAAACCACGGCGGTTTGCCTAGTAAGATCTTGGCGGCGAGTTGGCCTGTTAGGCAGCGGTTTGCTCAATCAATAGGAGGCGGTTTGGTTGATTTCAAAGCGGCGGTTTGATAGAAACATATACGCAGCGGTTTGATTAAAAAAAAAGTATCCAGACGACACCCCTTTTAGCGACACTTTTTGGCGGGAAAAATTAAGTAAAATATAATTTTTTTCTATAGGCTTTTTAGCTTATTTTTACACCAAATTTAGATTTTGGTAATAGGGTAAAATTTATTTATTTATTTTTTCTTTTTTTCTTTTTCATAATCCAACTGCGCCAAATTTCAAACAAACCAACAAACCAAATACCACAACCAATTATTCATTTACGGTTTTTTCTATTGATTTTGTAAAATCCTGGTAAAATTAATTTTTTTCTCTTAGCCTTTTTAGCTTCTTTTTACTCAATTTAAAATTTGGTAATAGGGTAAAAAAAAAATTTTTAATCCAACTGCGTCAAATTTCAAAACAAATCAACAAAACCACCATACCAATATCCATTTATTCATTTGAACGTTTTCTTTTGATTTGTAAATTCCCGGTAAAACTTCTTTTCGGTTTAAATCTTAGACTTGTAAATGCGTGAAACGTTAATTGCATTCACAACCAATACATCAAGATGTCTCAAGTTAGTCAGAAGATATTTTGGTATGCCGGTTTCCGATACCACGCCCAACATTGCTTGCAGAACAGACTTTGAATCTTGCAACAAACGCATTGGTTCTTATATTGTCTGGGAAAAGATAATGGAGAGATCATTCTAAATCGATTTACTGAAGGTCCATTTCAAATGGGAACGTTCATACCAAACTCCTCGCGAAGATGTGAAGAAAATGAGGTGCACTTCAACTAGGTCCAGAACGTGTAGTGTCTTTTCAGACCTTTCTGCTGAAGAAAAGGAAGGTATAAAGCTGACTTACGTGCAACGAATTCTTACTTCAAGGTTTACAAAAAGGACATCTACACACCTCATCAACCCATTATACTGACGCCAAAGACAATTGGGACAATGTTGAAGAATGATTCTGGAAGGTTCTGAGTAAACAAGGATGAACAGGGAATCACTATTTACGATGGAATTTGAACGCTTCTGTCAAAATCAAAGGAGAGACCATTCATGTTTACTATGTTTGGTTTTCGAAGCTCATTAACGACATGAGAAACATCAAGATGACCATGTCCAGAATACAGCTTAACTCTAAATTTGTGAACAACATGTTACCTGAATGGAGCAGATTCATAACTGAAGTAAACTCAACAGAGGTTTGAAAGAGTCTAACTTTGATCAGTTGTATGCTTACTTGAAGCAACATGAGGTGCATGCTAATGAGAACAGAATGATGATGGAAAGGTTCATTCAACCAACTAATGATCCTTTGGCACTAGTG
This sequence comes from Tanacetum coccineum, assembly GCA_026074375.1. NCBI lineage: Eukaryota > Viridiplantae > Streptophyta > Magnoliopsida > Asterales > Asteraceae > Tanacetum > Tanacetum coccineum. Next base: position 20,959 of record BQNB010060699.1, read on the forward strand.
TCTAATGCCTCAGTTCAGCAATATCCAACACAATCATCTGAGTCTCCACAATTCTCAAATCAACCATCACTTGTTGATAACTGTCAAATGGACACAGGAAGCACTTCAGGATAACTTGATTGAAAGCCTACTCAACACACTTACTCCTCAATCAATCATTCAAAGCACATCTTCCTCAAATAAACAATCAACTCAGAACGTCTTCTAATGCAAGGAACAAAGCTACAGTTCAAGATGACAGAGTTGTTGTTCAGGATGTTCGTGATAGATACAATGTGAATAATCAAGGAAGACCATTTCAGAGGAACAATGCAAGAGGAAATAATGTTGTGCTGGGAAGTTGGGAGGTCAGAACGAGTTGGAAACATGAATCCTGGTCAAGCTAAACCCATTATGTGGCTACATTGCAAAGAATCGGGCACATAGCACGAGCATTGCCATCACCAAAGCGATCAGGATTCAGACTACTTCAAAGACAAGATGCTGCTGATGAATGCTCATGAAAATGGTGTTGTACTGGATGAAGAGCAGTTGTTGTTTCTTGCAGGAGAACGTGCCACCAATTTTGATGACGATATAGATGATTTGGCACTCAATGTGGACCATGTATTTGAAGCTGTTTCATGGCGATGCCATTCGACTTGTTGTTGATGTAGCTCCGCCACCTCACAGACCATGTTCTTGTTAGTTAATTTCTTTTCATCTGTGAAGATCCAATCTATGATGATAGCCGGGCCATCATTTGACTCGAATACTATGTTTGAGGTGACAAGATCATGATACCTTTGTAGATCATATGATGAGTATCATGAAGTACGAGATGCAAAGCCATGTACCAAACACAACTCCGTTGGTTGAATTTGATGCTGGACTATTAGTGTGACTAGTAATATTATTCCGTATGATCAGTATGTGGAAGACAACGAAGAATATGTTGTACAAAGTAATGTATCTTCTGTACGAAATGATGCATTGATCTCAATTCTCGATGAAATGCATGAACAAGGTGTACAAAGTAGGTCAGCTCAATATACAGAAGGTTAAGTAGTTAATTGACACATTAACTTCTGAACTTGCAAGATATAAAGAACTGGTCGGGGTGTATGAACAACGGGCTAAGTTTGAATTAACTGAGAGAGAACGAAAGATTGATGAACAAATGAGAATAATTATCTCTGACGAAATCGGAAAAAGAAGAAATCTTCTTTAAAAATCGGAAACTTCATCTGTACATTGCAACTTCGTTCTACTCTTAACCATCATAAGATAGTGAGAGAAGAAGCGATCATTTTGAAAAAGGATTTTAAATAAAAAGATGACAAATTCCTTGAAGAGTTTTTAGACATTAAAAGGCTAAAAGAAAAGGTTTGAAGATAGATCTATACAAACAAGATCAATCTGTACAAAACGGTTCACATGATATGTAAACAAAATCGTTTTTATGATGAAAAACCAAGGTAGCTTCTTGGGTTTGTAATATCGATTAGCTAAACAAATCCCTTATGTCTCACCCGTGCCAAAGCATGTTCAACCTGCCCCTATAATGGTCATGTATTAGTCATGTCCAATCATGCACGTCCTGTTGTGCATGACTCAGAGGACACTCGTGTTATGGCTGAGATAACTAGGAAAAGAATGATGGAGAAAATGCAAAGCTCAATGTGTGGATAATAAAGTTAGGATTGCCTCCCCCCAGTTTATAGATGGAGACACCTTATTGCTACCGTTGCTCACAAAGGAAATCTGATCCTCATAACTGATATATTTTGGTCCATAGATATAATGACAGGAAAAAGGCTGAGACTCAGTTTCAAAACACTTTTCAGCATATGACAGTGTTTCCACCTAATTCTCCTGTCAAGCTTGTCCCCAGTGTTTTCTTCCAACTAAAGACAAGAGAAGTTAATTTTATGTACTCACACAAACTTTTTTACGGAATTTGAAAAAACATGTAAAAAGAGAATCACTCCAACAGGTGTCACAGAAGGGGAAAGATGTTTTGAACAAACAAAAAGATGTTACCTCACTGAAGTCATACCATTTTTCAAAACTTCTTAAAGAACAATTTGCAGGAGTTCATACGGCCCTCTTTAAGAAGTTAAGTAATGGAAGAAATTTTTGATCAAATGGTCAGATGAGGTGGATCAGGAATGTCGTGACAGCAATGTGCTGAAATGTATACAGAAAAAACCTTTCATGAAATATGAACATCTGATTGCTAATTGTTTTTTTTTTTTTTTGTTTGTTTTTTTATCGAATCAACTGTTTGTTGATGTGAAAAAATCAACGTTGTCTAGATCTTGAGCTGAGATGTCTAAAGTTTATAATGAGTCAAAACATAATCAAACTTGAAGGGAATACCTATATTTGCAATTAAAGTATCAACATCTTAAGAAGTTTTTGTAATAAAAAATCACAATCATCCACAGGAAAGCTCTTGATTTTTAATCATTCTTTAAGATCAGAATCTGAACATTAGATTCAAGAAAAGGGACACGTGATTAGAGACTTGAAAGTTCTAGTCTCTAATGTGAATGACAGAAGTTGTGAGCCTTATAATGCTAACGATGTCACTGATCTTCTTGAACAGAATGAGCGTTTAAGAGAAGAAATAGAAAAGGTTAAGCAGCATTACAAGGAAATGTTTGAGTCTATTAAGATCACGCGCACTAGCACTAATGAACAGACATCTTCCTTGTTAACACAGATTGAGAATCTAAAGGCTCAATTAGAAGGCAATTTGAAAGTTGCCACTAGAAGTTCTGTCAAAACAAAAGTTCTTGCGCCTGGCATGTATGCCATTGATGTTAAACCCATCCCTCATCCCCTTAAGAACAATAGGAGTGCTCATTTAACCTATATCAACCATCTAAGGAGAGTGTAGAAAAAGTTAGGGAGATTGTAGAGGAAAGCTAGAGTAGTTAAACCAGGGTTAATGTAATTAACTTGACCTTGTCAATACACTAAGCTTTCTCAAGAATTGGTAGAATATGTTCTTGGCACTTGCCCAAAAGAATTCACCGAAAGAGATAGCAAGGCTCCTTCTATCCCTTTAACTAGGAAAAAGCAAGTTACTTTTACTGATACATGCAAGTAATTCTAACTAATATCACACAGAAACATGGAGCTGCACCAGGAAAAACTCAACCGTCTAATGATCAGGTGATTACCTTTTCTACGGAGTATGCAGTTCACTGTGCAGCGGATCAAGCCTAAAGCAATACAAAGACATAGGATCCTGCCAGTAAGAGTGTGAATAACAGAAAGTAGAAGACCATCCTAGAACAAATAGTATGTTTGGAAAAGTTGAATCGAGTTGATTCTAGCATGTAGCTCTAAGCATGTTGTAATTATTCGAATTCTGAAATCGTGTGCAAAAACGTGTAACAAATGTTTGGAATTCTCAAATCATGAAATGATGTGTTGTTCAATATTTTGAGCTTTGTGAATTGCTAACCACACTGTTAAAAATTGTCTTGAATAAATGGAAGCAGTTTTGGAAACAAAAGGCAAAACTGTCTGATAACGTTTTGTACAAGACCAAGGAGATTTGATACCAAAAAGCAATGTCTAATAACTGTTTGAACAACGTCAATAGAAGGTTTAGAAAGCAACGGGTAAATATTTGCCTAATGTTGGTTATCAATGGAGACCCACAGGAAAGAAATTCACCTCAAGAAAACTTAATTGTGGTTATAATGGAGACCACTGGGAAAGAAATTTGCTTGGGAGAACTGTGCCCTTTAACTAGGCTTCCTGTGACATGTACTACTATGTCAGCTAACCAACAGGACCCCAACACAAATTGGGGATCCGAAATTCCAAACCCTCCAAATTCGACTGTTTTCAAATGCAGGTGGTACAGATCATCCTTCTGGTATAGGGACTTCTAGCTGTTTAAAACTCGTTAGAGGAAATAGATGGCTCATGTACGCATCTCAGTTCAGGACGAGTCCTTTCTGATGACCCCTGGACAAAACTCTATTTCAGGGTCGCCCATCGCCTGTCCCTGCAACTAATACATTGCACCAACAGATAAAGATCTGAGATTTTATTCCAAACGATGTGCGATGAATACTTTTGTTCAATCTACAGTAGTGAACCTGTCCCTAAGGTACTGTTGTTAACGCTACCTATGGTTTCTACATAATACATTGTTTCACAACGACTTGCTCAAAGATGCACCTTCTACAAGTCATTCACTGTAATACCTCCAAGTGCATCCTCCATTCTTTCCTAATGTGTGGCAGCTGGCCAACTATTCAAAGGGACACCTCAATTACTCAAGCTAACCTTCATCCCTCAGTTAACCCTGTTGCAGGAGAACCTAGTTCTGCATAGTCAACATCAGGGGATGCTAGTTTAGCCGAACCTAACCAAGTGAATCAACCACCGGATCATCTCAGAAAATGGACATGGATCACCATCTTGAAAATATGTTGTAATCCTTCTACGTCCTTGTATCTACATGATAACAGTAGCATCGATGCGTTATGGTGCTGTTACATCGGAATCTGTCCAAAGTCGAACCCAAGAACTTCTAAATGGACGTGATAGAGATGCTGGTTTCAAGCCTATGGCATGATGTAATTTCTCGAATTTGATAGTCTTGAAGTATGGGAATTAGTACCTCGTTCAATCGAGGTATGGTTTATCGCTCTCAAGTGGAATTACAAAGTGATACTTGATGAATATGATGATGTACTGAAAAATAAAGCACGATTGGTTGCTAAGGGATATCGTCAGGAGGAAGGCATTGATTTTGAAGAATCGTGTGTGGCTCATGTGCTCGCAATTGAGGCTTCATGTATCTTCTTTGCCAAGGACGCAACCAAGAATATGATCATTCTACTAATGGAATGTCAAATAACTGCTTTCTGAATGGTGATTCTTCAAGAAGAAGTCTTTGTCAGTTGCCTGAAGGATTTGAAGACCAGGATAATCCTATCTCACGTGTATCGTCTGTTGAAGGATCTTTATGGGCTAAAGCAGGCACCCAAGGGCGTGTATGACACACTCCTCAAATTCCTGTTGGCCAAAACAATTCTTCAAGGTGTAGTGGATCAACGATATTCACACGCAAATCAGGCTAACATATTCCTACTTGTTCAAATATACGTAGATGACATCAATTTTTGCCTCAAACAGATCATAATTTGGTGTCCATATTGTTCCAAGAAAATGAACTCCAAATTTAAGTTGTCAATGATGGATGTATTTCATTTGCTTTGGACTTACTTGGTCCTTCAAAGTTCCAGAGGCATCTTTATTAACCAGCTAAATATGCTCTCGAAACCTTAACGAATATGGAATGGTTCTGTCTGGGACCCTGTCGATCTTCAATGGTGCGATTCGATTGAAATGGACGGAGGATCTCATGGGGATTCCAGTTGACCAAACTCGATTTAGAGGAATGGTTGGCTCCCTAATGTACCTTACAGCCAGTAGACCAGACCTTGTATTCGCTGTGTGCATGTGTGCTAGATATCAGGCTAAGCCTACCAAAAAGCACCTTGAAGCAATCAAACGTATCTTTCGGTACCTAAAAGGAACCATTTAACATGGGTCTTTGGTATCCGAAGGACAATGTTATGTCACTATACAGCTTTATGCAGATTGCGATCAATTACGGGATGTTCCAGGATTCGAGAAGAAGTACGTCGGGAAGTGCTCTGTTTATTGGAGATAGATTGGTTAGCGGTCATCAAGAGCAAAGAAGCACCCGCCATCTCAACAACAGTGCGGAATACATTGCAAATGTCTGGATGTTGTGCCTCAAATTTCTTTGGATGATGGATCTCAGCTAAAAGACTACGGCTTTCTGTTCAATAAGATTCCTCTGTACTGTGATAACAAAAGTGCCATTGCTTTAAGCTGCAACAATGTCCAGCACTCACGATCTAAGCACATCGACATACGACACCATTTCATTCGAGAGCAAGTGGAAAATGGAGTGGTTGAACTCTACTTCGTGGAAACAAACTATCAACTGGAGATATCCTCACAAAAGCTTTACCAAGAGAGCGTTTCGAATTTTACTCACCACGACTTGGGATGAAGGAGTTTAACCCTGAAAACCCTCAAACGCCGTCAAGAAGGAGAGGATGAGTAAAGTGAAGTGTCCTCTGTATCCTTTGTACATAGACATAAAAATAGACTTGGTAAATATTTTTAAGTTCATTTGGAATTACAAAATGGTTGCAATTACTTTTCAAATTGCAACACGGTTCTCTATTTGAAGGCAAGATTTGCGTCTGTAAAAGACAACTGTTCCTAAACAACGGGTAATTAATTTTACTCGAGCATGGATTACTTTATATCAAATGTAATTTGGGATTATTGTACGTTTCAGTGCATTTTTCTTAATTCGGAAGAGAAGTCTTCCTGTTTGATAACCAAATAATTTTTCTTAATTGATCTTCAATATTATTTGTGTTAACCACGTGGTAAAAGTGTTGTTTGAAAATTATCGGACAATTTGGACACTCAATCAATGATTACAGCTCTTTCGTATAGAAATCAGTCATCGATTGAGGGGGAAAGAGTGTTGTTCAAATTTATTGTCGGGGTGCCGTTGAAAGTGTAACCGGGTCTGGGAGGAGACTAAAGTAAGCTAAGGAAATCAAAATCTTCAGAGCTCTACTGCATCAGCTTGTGTTCCCTCTAGGCGTAACAGAGACAATGATACAACATCCAACAACTTCCACCCCCACTCCACTTCAGAAAATCTACAGGTCATCGAAAGATATTTAGGAGAAAGTTAAAGTTCAGAAATCTCGAATGCAATCATTAGTGGAAGTACTCAGAGATATTGGCTACCAATAATCAAGAGAGAAGTGATTGATTAAGATCCAATATCATCGGTAATGAACATACATCTTGTAATTCATTCACTTGTATAGAATTTGATGTTATGTGTCAGTGTATGAATCTTTTGTCACACCCCAAAAATCGGTCGCTGCGGAATAGTTAACATTGGGGTGCGACTTATAGTCAATACGCAAAGTCACAGGAACGACTCAAAAGGGTCGTTTAAAATAATTTCACATTAGTTTTATTAAAATCAGAGTTTACAAAGGATCCCATTTTATAATGCAATAGGGAAAACATTTTTTTTAAAACGTTTTGTCGATGGTATACAAGTTATTAGCCTTCAAAAATATATATCCGCGCGTCTCGTATGCTCCCTTTGCTCCACTAGCAAAATAGTAACCCTGAAAATACATGCTAAGTCGTCAACAATAATGTTGGTGAATTCATAGGTTTAAGTAAAAAGCAGTATTGAAATAATTTATGAATATTTCAGAGAAAAGTCGCGTTACAACATTTAAAGTGTTATTTCCGAAAATCCATCCGAAATCCAAAGTAGTGATTTAATAAATTTAGAAATGTTCAGTAGTGGACCACAGATCGGAGTAATTGTGGACCTAAGGTACGTATTCCGAAGTCCAATACAAGTAAGGTAGACAAGGTTGGGGGAGGGGGGGGGAAAACACATTCACCAAGTCTAAGTTATAACAGGTTTTTATTGCCTACTAGCTCATGACACGAAGCCTTAACTAGATTTTTGCCCCAATCGTAATTTAGGATGCGGCCAACACCCGGACACTATCAATGTTAATGCACCTTGATCAAACTTGTGACCAACGGGAAAGGTGGGATTGTCTGTCCGATAGATCTATCCACAACACGCGCTTACTACAATGCGAAATTAACGGTTCATGATAAGTAGGGACTTCACGGCAATAAGGTAACTTAGCAATAATATTCAGGCAGTAATCTGGATAGCATACACTTTGTAAACACTTGTGTCCGTAGTAAAACAATCATGTCTAAAATTCACGGTTTCAAATATAGGTTTCAACGATCTCAAATTCTTGTAGTATAACAAATCAAAATTAGTAAAATAATATGTAACGCTTACGTTATAGAAATCAATAAGTTTAATGTAGTTAAAACGAGCATATGTAATTCCCTCGCGGGTTTATAAAAACATTGAAAAGATTGAAATGCGAGACTATGAAACTCACCTTAGGGAAATGGACGAAAATGTTATCCGAAATAGGTAAAAACATGTCACGGTAGAGTCCGAAGCAACCTAATTTAAATACAAGTCGTATAAGTAGGAATGTATTTATAAAATAAAATTTTACATAAAAGTTCATAATGTTACACCACCAACTATACTTTTTGTTTAATTTATAACCGGATACCGGTAACGGTACCGGTACCGGGAAATCGGGTTTTTCCCGCTTTTTTCGGGAATTTCCCGATTTGGTACCGGTCCCGTACCGAATTAGTGGTCCCGATTTTTTTTTCACCTTATTTCGTAGTCCCGGTACCGTACCGTATACCGGGAATCGGTACGGTACCGGTACGGTTCCGGTTCGGTTTCGGAATTCGGGTCGAAATGCTCATCCCTATTCTAAAATGTTTCCTAAAATTTTTATTTAAAACGAACCAACACTATTCAATTTAAGAAAAATGTCTAGTTTACAAACTATACATCCGAAAATTATGAAAATCGGCAGGTTTATATAAAATGTGGTTCCGAACAACTTTGTAGTTTTACACTTCGACTCAATCGGACCCGAAGGCCCTCGAAAATGAGCTTCAGCAGCTGCTGAAACGTGCACGATTTCACAGCTTTTATATATATTATGTCGAATCTTTGAAACGTCGTATCTTACTCGTTTTAACTCCGATTTTAGTGATTCTTTCGAGCACTTCTTCGTAATTAAAAGTTCTATTTAACTAAAATATTTTCCATCAGTCCACTGTTATGAACAGTAGTCAGTTTTTATAAAGTTACTTTTATAAAAATACTTTTTTATAGTAAACTTGTAAATAACGTAACTTCTTCGTTATAACTCGGTTTTTCGAGTTTCTTACCTTTTTGGAATCCTCATGACATGTAGTATTTTAATAAAATATAAAATAAATGTTTTAGTTTCGAATTAAAAACAGTAAGTTTGAGAATTTTTATTAAAAATGTGTATAAAGTTATTTTTATAAGTTTTTAACTTAGTCAATTTGCTACAAGTCCTCTACCGTATTTTATACCACAAGTCTCTTATATTTTTAGGTCCTCTAGATTATGTCCAACCTTTGTCAAAGTGACTTGTCTTCATGATAGTATGTATATACCCATTTTATTTTGTAAACACGTGTACAAAACTAGGTGGTGATTAACGAAACAACAAATATGTAAAACATGCATATGAAGTATTGATAAGAGTTTAAGGTTTAGAAGACCATAAGAAAGTGTGTAGGATGATAAAGAAACAAAACCGAACCCCAAATATAACCAAATCCAAATCGAACCTTAGAAGAAAACCCTAGCTTTCTTGTTTAACCCTTTGTTAGAAAATAATAACCAAGCTTCCAACATAAAATCTAAGAATAAATGAACACTTGAATGGTTTATAAAATGAAAGGTTATGAATTGTTTCTTGGTGTTGCTTTTTCAGCCGTGAGGTAGAGAGTAGAGAACAAAGAATGTGTGTGAATTTTGCTAGTAAATGTGAAAGTGAATGAATGAACATTAGTTTACCACTTATATATACAAATAGGTAGTAAAACTTACTATTAGAAATTTTCAAGACCAAGGATTAATGAGCTAGAAGGGGGGACGTTTGCACCAAGAGGAAAACAAGGAAAAATGTTGGTTTGACTAGCTACAATTTCACATGTGATAAGAAGTCTTAGTAAAGTTTTGGTGTGCTATTTGTTCCTTGTGGTTTCCGAATTTTAGGGGAGGGAAAAAAAATTGTCCCCTTGATATTTTATGAAATAGATATTAGAAGTGTAAGGTGTTTGGGTAGGTATCGGTGCTCCCGGGTATACCTAAATGTATTTAATCGCGAAACGTAAAGGTTTTACGTAACCAATAAAAATAAAATATAAGAAGTTGATTAATACTTTTGTAAAAATAATATAATGTTTGCTTGGCGTAAATTTTAATTTGTTTGGTGTCCGTTTACGTTGAATGTTGATTTTTAGCTTACGCGATTTAACTATGAAATGAGAATTAAAAGTAAACGTGCACGAGACTAAAGAAAAATGATTTTAGTTTACGCGATTTTTTACTAAATAATGAGAATTAAAAAGTTAACGTGTACGAAAAAAAAATAATTATTAAAATAGATGACGTCGTAATTGACCTGAAAATACGAAATGTTACCCTTCCTTTTCAAGAGTTTTTCATTAAACTTAAAAAACCAGGTTTTGGGGGGATTTAACGGAAAAAATCTTTCTAGATTATCATAGTTGACTCTAACACATTCCTCAACGATTGAGGGGGTAGCATTAATATGTGCCATACACAGCTTGTATACTAAAATTATGATCATACATCTAAGGTTCTCAATTGGTGTATTTCCACCCCATGTGAATAAACATTTCGAATACCGATGCCACATGTGAGAGGGAGCTTTTCTGAAATGCCATAAACAATGGGTACTGAACACTTTGATAGTTATATCATAAGTACCTGATGAGAACCCCCCCCCCCCCCCCCCCCCCCCCCCCCCCCAACTTTTTCAACAGTTGATTTTATGGCAAGGTGAACTGTTACCAAAAGACTGATTGTTATTTACCTTTTTATCGAAGTTATAGGATGGTAAGGTTAGGTATCGTTCCTATGATCCTGCAGAACCGGAGGGGATATACCCTAGGGACAATCCAATCTAGTTAGTCAGAAGTCCTTACGGTATTGATTAAAAGGAGGTACAATGTGAGAACAAAGAATAGTGCCGACTGAGATGGGTTAGTACTGGAATATACCAACAAGTGCTAGTCATGAATCGCGGTAAGCACTGAAGGGGTTGAAGAATGCAAAAGAAATTGTACGATAAAGGGTGTAAATAAAGAGCCCTCCTTACTCTTTACGGCAAGAAACCGGTCAATACATATGTGTCTGAAATCACAAGTTGATTGCTGACATTGAGACGACTTCATGGAACATGATGCAATGACACAACACCTTCCAGCATTCGAGTTTCTATTGAAAGAAACATGTCTTATTTGTCACGGAGACTAACATGCAATCTTCCGTCTCACTCATCTCCGAGTAAGTCGGTCATTGAAAAGGTGGGCCAGTCAGGTCCTCCAGCCTCCGATCTAATATCAAAGCGCCACTTTCGAGTATGAAGAGAGATCTTACAATTAATCTTGTTAGACACATTTCCAAAATTATCTTGTCTTTCACACCACTATGGAAACAAAGGTTTCTTAAGAGTTACGCATCTATCTTGTGATATTGCCAGAACATCGAGTGATACAGAAGGTATTCCACAATGAAGATGGAAAATCCTGCTAGAGCCAAAATCAACAGCTCTAGGTAGGTGGACTTGTGCGATTCTACAAGGATATCAAACTTGTGTATCTGGAAAGAAACGATGGTGCGATTCTAAATTGAATCAAACTTGTTCCTGTATTAGAATTGACGGTTATTAAAACATTTCGACAAACAATCAAACTCTCGATGTGTTACAAAAATTTCATAATTATTCACATCATTTGATTTTCAAATTAATTTTCTCTTTATTTCTAATGTTTTATTACAGGAACATATATAAGGATAGAGATGCGAATTACCCTGTACCAGCAGGAGTAAGTTCATAACCGAATGCTCAGGGGACATGACCTACACTTGTCATGAAGTTATGTAAGTTCTCTTAAGGTGTCAAAGCTTCCGCAACTTGATTTCATATTCTTCTCACAAGTGGACAGATGGCAATAAATTACTAAATGATGAGAGATTAAGTTTTGGCTGTGATACTCAAGAAAGCTCATGATCAAATCAAAACAGTCAAAGTGAACAAGCTCAATTGTATCTAAAGATCACTGACAACAAAGTACTAGATGTAACATGAAGAATCAAAAGACTGCAAGCTGTAAGAGCTTAAGTCTAGTGTTTTCAAGGGTGACCTCCCTTAGGGGGAGATTGTTAGATATGAGTAAAAGACTCGGTCACCCCGTATATTTATTGTTTATAATAGTTCGTAGTTTAATATTTAATCGTATGTCTTTTGGTTTTAAGTCGGGTACTAATACCCGGTATTTTGTAAAAACTATATAAGCCTCTTCCAACTTTGGAAGAGACAAGCTAGTCAATTATCATTTTCACTTTAACACATACACTTTCTCTCTCTAGAAAATCTCTCTATGTGTTTCTCTCTCTAGAAACTAGCCCAATCACAAGAATCATCACCGTGTTATGAATTAAACGATCCTACTACCCACATCATCCAAAATACCTTATTTTGAAAGTTTACTAAAATACCTAATCCCGACATCTCAATTCCTTATTGGCGGTATGAGAAGCGTTAAAAAGCATGAAACATAAGCCGAAAATATGCAATCCCCTATAAATATGCAAAACGTCATCGCTAACATTTGTTCAAGCTAAGGTTATAACTTATAAACCAATTTTCTTATCTTCAGAACTAACCATCTCATATAATACTACTAAAAATGCAATTAAACCATAAATTTAACCACAAACATAAACAAACAGTCTAGTTTATACTGAATGTTAGAACATATATGGAAATAAATAGACAAAGTTTTATGAATACCTGAGTAAGAGTGTGAGTGGCAAAAATTAGGGTTTTAGTGACAATCTTTCCCCAATTTTTTGTGCTGACTGTGTTTATTTGTCTATTAAATGGGGTTTTGCAAAGAAAACCTTAATAAAATGATGTGTGGTCGTATTAGATCCCTTATGTTTTTGATACTCCTTCTAGTATCTATAGGTTAACCTTTTGGTCCCCAAACTTAGATGGCTTATATCAAAATAAACACTGTTTTTTTAAGATTTAATGTTCACGTCTCTCAGTATTAGTAGTTATCGCAATTAGAGTATTGTATCTTGTGAAATACTTATCTTGTAACTATATACATATACATTCATTGTGAGATGAATATATAATTTTTCATTATCTCTATCTTGTTGTTCTTGTTTATTATTTTATACTTTATTGTTTCACAACATGTTATCAGCACGCTTTACAAGTGTTTTCGATTTTATAAGTACGTTTCTTTCATATTGATCATATTTGTTATTCTATTAAGTTATCATCTCACTTATTAGCAAATCATTGATTATTATATACCTAAGAGTATTATTTAATTTAATTGAAACAATCTATGGATGGTAAATTATGATAAACCAAAGGTTGGTGAGTTGTGTTAGTGAGTGTGTTTTTATTATATTTTATTTTGATTGTAAGTGTGTGTGGGTATTTAGTGGGATATATTTTATATAAAGTGGGTATTTTAATGAAATGTGAGTTTATGGATGTTATTACGGTTGACAGACGAGTTGTAGTGAGTTAATTGAGAGGGGAGAGAAAGCTGATGTGGCGCTGACGTGGAAGGTGGGTTTTGCCCAACCATACTATCGAGCCTTAGTAAGGTTTGGTGTATACCCTTATATCTGCTAAAATATCTATATTTGAAACTTTTTTTAAACAAACAACTATATTAGGAATGAAAGTATTCCTTTATTCCGATTAACGTACACCAAATATATCCTGATATACCAAATGTCTTTTAGCATAATAGAAAAGAATATATTAAGCTCATTTTAGTAATCCAATTCTTGATAACTCATAGATAAGATAGAATTATAAATAAACCAAAAGTTTGTATGACTATCTATCTTGATCAGTTTAAAAGAAAAATATATATCTATCTTGATCAGTTTAGTTTTGGCGTAATATTAATCGGAAAATATGTCGAGCACCAAATTTGGTTTTGTTGTCATATTGGTTTTTAGTTTAGCGATAGACATTTTGGTTTTGCTTAGATGGAATATGATATCTGTGGTATGAATAATTGAATCAGTGACATGTTCGTACATGTAATAATACGAGAGCGTTTTTTGTTCAATTGTTTATTGGTTGATTTTGCAGTCTTTCTGGTTTCTTGACATGCTTTTATTAGTAACCCGTTGTTGCTTTAGCCTTATACGATTTGCTCATTAATTCACTATGTTTTATAATGGTTAGATTGTATTATGATATCTTGTATAATCATTAAATCTGTGCAAACAATGTTTGAATTAGATTGGGTTGTAGCTCATCACATCTATACGAGTTATGTGTTTTTATAACAAAAGAAATATCCCTCTCTTTTAACATAATTGTTATTCTAAACAACCTTTAGTGCTCGTTTAGTGTTAAACATAGCCTATGAAAATCTATACACGTCATTTTTAGTCAATTAATTACTTGCGTTTTTGACATTACCGTTCTTTATAAGATAATTTTGTATGCTTGAAATTTTGTGATTGCATGCATTGTTTTACCTGATCAAAGTTATACATATATCATATTATATGATGGGTAATACATATCTTAATGTGTTTTGAGCATGTGTATTTGCGTGTTACATAAGTATATATTATAGATAGGTCTGACGGCTTCTGAGTTTACACCTGACATGCGTCAGCCTCACCTGGAACAAAAATGTTCATCCGGGTAAACCGGATGAACAAAATGAAACTCTAGTTATTTAGGCGAACATTTTTGTAAACTTTAGTAACCTCTTTGTATATTAACCCTTTATTTTATTCTAAAAGGGAGTTATTTAAGTTTTTAAGTCTAAATTTTATGTATGAATTTATTATTTATTAATTATAAGCAATATATTTTTTTATCTTTTTTTTATCTTTTGTCTTTATTTCTAAGTCAGGAATTACATCTTGTTATGCTTTATTTCCCATTAAATTTAATGCTCAGTATAGTTGTCTTTTTCTTAGATTTACAAGTTATATTGGATAAGGGGAGTTCTAGAACAATTATTCGATGAAGATTTAGCCATATATCATAGTTCTTCATTCATTCCGGGAAACCCAGGAGAGTTTTAGTTTCTTTTACTTTCATTTATTTTTCTTTTCCTATTTACAGGTACTTTTAGAACATTTGAGACAATGTTCAACTTAAGTGTATGGAGTGTGCTGAAAGCCTTAAAAACTGTCTTTATGTTCGGTATTTGTTTTGTCTGAAAAATGATATGTAATATACTGAAACCTAGTCTAATTAGGTAATTTTAGCCTAAATTTCAAAAAAAATTATGGCATTTACGAGTGACACTAGTTTTAAGCGTATCACGAGTCATGAATATGAATTATATGCTAGCACAAAACCCTTCCACTCGAATATCAACCCCAAAAGTTAGAACATTAGCCTATTCGTTATATAACATTCATTTTTAATGCTTATGTTATTGTTGAGTGTATCGGTAGTATATAGATTCTATAACTTGCTTTAGTGATACATCCTGAGACTGCTAGTGAAATCACATTCGTGTGATTAGAATTTACTAAATGATAAGAGACATTAGGATTAACCTTTTTTAGCCTGCTTTTGTTATAATTACTTGGCTTCATCGGTCAATGTAATTACCCATACCCTTTTGATATGCACTCATCTTTAGTGCGAGATAACCTTAGTATGCCCTTCTGATCCTATCATTTTGTTTCTTTGTTCACACCCCACTAAATTGTTACACCCACTTCGCCTTAGCCTACCCTTATTGTGAAAGTTATATGTTAAACCCTTACTTAATTGTTTATTTAATTAAATGGTTCCTAAGTCAATTTGTATACAGTTTTAGGACGATTAGGACTCATGGTAGCATTTTATTTATGGAGAAGTAGGGAAGAACGAATTTATTACCCCTACACACGTTAATGTCTAAGTATTCCACGCTTATTAATCCTCCTAATTCGGGTTATTATCAATTTCGTTTATGTGTATATTCAAGTTTCAAGTCTTATGTATTATTTACAGCAGATCAAAAGATGGTAGGGTAAAAGTGTATATGAAAAAAACGTGAAAATGATATAT
>BQNB010060700.1:10576-32347 GCA_026074375.1 Tanacetum coccineum
TGGATATGTGTTTATTAAATTGGTAAAACATATTTTATATAAGAATATAGGCCGAAAGGGTTCTTTTATAGATGTGTTTAATCTTTCCATCTAAGATATTGATTATAATAACTTATAAAGGCCAAAAGAATTTGTTGTTATTAATCAATATAATCACTAGTTAAAATTAAAGGCCGAAAGGATTTATAACTTGTGATAACTCTATTTTCTAAACTTGTAAACACTATTCCAAACACACCATTATCTAAGTGATCATTGCCTAAACAAACATACTTTAATTCCTTGTTTGAATCATCTTTTTAATCGCTTTTGTTATAATATCCGATATATGCTCGTCTTGGTTAATTTGATACGTGACAATCATCTTAGCCTCAAAACCTTAATTACAAACTGTGAAAACTTTAATTTTCGTGGAACGACCTGGACTTAACTAAAGCTATACTATACACGAACGGGTATACTTCATGAGTGTTGTGTTTTTAGTAAAAATCCGTATTTCTAGTATTATAAATTTAAAGCTTGGAAAACACACATCACATATCCCCTCACTTGAGATAAATAGTATCGAAAGTGATTATACCGGGGGGGTCTTCCATGATCATAATAATATGTCTTCAACGAAAGTGCCAATATTCGGACCATTTTCCTGAACCATGGACTTAGGTAGCCAAAAATTTCAACACAAAGATAAATATAAACTACAGGGTTGGCTAAGGTGAAATGGTGTAACGAAACATATAATATTGGGCGAAAACATAGATTGCTCAACAAGGGTGATCTAGGGGTATCTTGCACTAATGATGAGTGCAACAAAAGGGTTTTAACATGGGAGGTCGACAAGTCAGTGTAACAAGTCGATAAACACACACATATATGTTTAT
Organism: Tanacetum coccineum; assembly: GCA_026074375.1. Classification (NCBI taxonomy): domain Eukaryota; kingdom Viridiplantae; phylum Streptophyta; class Magnoliopsida; order Asterales; family Asteraceae; genus Tanacetum; species Tanacetum coccineum. The sequence continues at coordinate 11,458 of BQNB010060700.1, forward strand.
TTAGGTGAATTCCTAAATGTTGCCTTCTCGAACTATCTATTCCTGCTAATCAATTAGGTCTCAAAATGATGTACATGCCAAGTTCTAAAGTCTACAATACTACCAACACACTCAATATTTTGGTGGATTTTTGAATAATGAGATGAAAACGGAACATTAGACTTAAACCTCACCAAGTAATAATAAAGGGTAATGTGCATTCGGCAAAGATTAATTATAGTTTAGTAAGAAAAACATGTCAAATTTTTTAAAATTTGCACCATTTTTCAAAGAAAACTAGAAAATCAAAGGCAAGAATAGGTCAAGTAATAATTCTACTGCCTTTCCTCCACTTGTTCTGTACAATGTCCTTATTGTACATTAAGGAAATGAAATAAACAGGAAGAGTAGAATTTGAACAAGAAACTCCCTTGAGCTTTGTTTCTGAATATAATAAGCCGACGAAGAAATTTAGAAAATCTCCATCTTGAGAAAGCTCATTTTCCCCTATGATCACTAAAACAAACTAATAGCATAAAATCGTTCAATGATAAATATACAAACCTAACTCACTTTCGTAGGAGTCACGGATTTAGCATATGCAACAAGCCTTTTAAACCACTGGATGGCTCAAGTGGACGAGTGAAGTCTCGTGAGGGTTTCCAGAGAACACACCCACAAAGTTCATTTTATATATACAAGGTTTAGCAATGTTTAAAACTTATTTTTGAGGTTTTTCAAAAGAAGCTTACGGCGTAACCCACCGTAATCATGTGATAATTAAAAAGTTTTGGTTCGATATGTTACGGTGTAACCATAACAGGGTTTACACCATAATTGAAATAATTATGGCGTAAACATAGTTGTTACTCCGTAACTGCTGCTACAACAACAATATTACCACACAATTACGGGTCGAGACGGTCTCAAAATTTGCCTCCTAGCTGCTAGAACCTGCAAAACAAAGTTAGGAACCAAAAAACCAACTAAAATGCAAAGATGAAACATAAAAAGATAGGCATCGGGTGCCTCACACGAAACGCTTGTTTTTGTTTGAGTCACGAGCTTGACTCCACCCTTATTTGTCAGGTAATAGGGTGTTCCTCCCTTTACTTGCAATCAAGTGCGAGAGATAGTAGCAATGAACACCATGATGGTGTAAGTTTTGTACTAGGTAGGGATATGATAAATTATAACCATTCCATTGATGAGATTTCATTTCCCTTTTTATCTTGACAATTTTGTGTGATGATTGGCTTACTTGGTGTAATAATTTCCGAACCAAGGTCTCAAAATCAGATGTCTTTTTTATATCTGAGAGCTCCATTATATTTTTAACAGGGTTACCATCTGCTATTTTGGCAACCCTGGTAATATCAGAACACTCCTTCTCGAATTCATTCAATAGCTTATCCAAAGTAGGACTAGTAGCCGGTGCTACATAATCATCATCGCGCGGTGTGATGTGAACTGTTTGAGGGGTCAAAGGTTGCATTACGCCATCATGGAGGAATATCATAATCCTGTTCCTTTTCCCTTACAATTTTCTCCTTATCATGGACTGGTTCTAGTGGCATATATGGTTGCATTATAGATTCAAGGTTGGGTTAAGTGTGTATGGTAGGTGTGAGAAATTGCCTAAGCCTTTCTACATCCTTGACTATAATGTCCAACCGACATCCACGTCCCCTTCATCATCCCGAGCCTTCATTTTATGAACTTCCCCATGATTTTCAATCATGCAAACAGTTTCACGAGTTCTGTAAGGGCAACCCATTTGTTCATTCAAATGTCCTAGAAACGGCGTAAGTGGTAAGTCACGAGGTACTGGATCCTTCATGTTTTTCTTACCCATTTTCGTTCTTGCCTTGAATTTTTCTCTTGTATTAGTGAGGACAGTTTGGGTAAATTAATAAGGTTTTTCCTCTAGGTTCTTTGTCATAATTTTAATTGCCCCTATGTTTGATTCCGTGTTTTCGATAAATTTCTTAATCCATTCATCCTCCGCAACCTGTTTTTTAATTGATTCTTCATAGAATTTGATGATGGTTTCCTATAAGGATCTCATATACTTACTATGCTTAACTTCCTTATCCTCTTTTTTGAGAGGACATTCCTTGCTAGGATGTGCCTCTTTCAAACTTTCTTGAATGGCATCAATGCTATCTGGGATGTCGTCAATTTTTTCCTTAGTGGTTGTTTCATCATACCAATTATGTGAATGATCTGCCATGACTTGTATTGATTTCAGGGCTTGAGTTGGTGTCATCAGAGTAATGAACCCTCTAGAGTCGAGCAGTTTGCAGGTAGAGATGTCTAATCCCGTGTAGAAGATCTAAACCTTCTGATGATTGTTTAGATCATGTTGCAGACATTTAAACAACATATCATTGTACCTTTCCCAAGCTTGATACAATGTCTTGTACATATCTTGTTTGAAATTGCGGATCTCTTCTAATTTCTTGGCAATTTTAAAAGGTGAGCAATATTGCCAGATGAAATCTTTCTTAAGGAGATCCCAAGTATTGATCATTCCCGCTCGAAGCCTTTTTTTCCACCTCAAGGCCCGCCCCTTGAGGGTAATAGGAAATACTCTAAGCATAATGGCATCGTGAGTGATGCCAGGGAAGTGGAAAAGATCTACGATCTCTAATACCCTCTTTACATGTTCGTGGGCATCTTCCTCATCAGTACCTACAAAAAGTTTGCATCTTAATTCCCTTATAAAATTACTATTGATCTCGAATTTGATTTCATTGCCAATCTTGGGTTTCACCACACCCGATCTAATGTCGTCTTGAATCAGAGCCATGTATTGCTCTATAGTGAGCATGATGATATCTACATCATCTCCCATATCTAAAAACGTATAAGAAAAACTAGCAGAATATATTAAGAAAAAGAATAATATATAAAAAATTCAAATTATTACTAATTTTTAGCTCCCCGGCAGCGGCGCCAAAAACTTGGTACGTATTTTATTTTAAAATATATTTTATACATGTTTTAAATTTATAAAACTCGATTCACCTAACAAACGCACTAACGGGCAGAGAACCCGATTGTGAGTAGTATATAAATGATAAATTCGAGGTCGTCCCAAGAGCTAAGTGTCAATTAGTTTTAATTTGAAAGTGTCAGGTTTTAAGAATGGTTTTATGATTGATTTTTAGATTAACAAGAAAGTAAATATGCGAAAAGTAAAGTAATATAAAATATCAGGGAGAAAGGCATGCTAGCCTAGCCATTTCATTACTACCGTTATAACTATGTTTTCCTGTGCAATGTTACATCATGGTTTCATTGGTGGTTTCTAAAGTTGACAGACCTGAATATATATATATTTAGTATGTCCTACAATTCCTACGATCCCGAATCTCCCGAAAGTCACGAAGGTAGGGCAACCAAGTCATAGTGATTAATCCCAACTATCCCAAGAACTAGTCTAATAACCTATGCAGATTATTAACCATCTCTGAAAGAGTTCCTGTGCTTTTTAAGTATATTAGGTGATAGAGGCGATAACAAGGTTAGTTCCTACACTAGGGTTAGGATGATTGATGACATCAAATAACGTCTATTTTATAGCATCATTTATCCTATGTAATTAACCCATTTTGTATAATTATTGCAAAGAATTGTTACTTAATCATTTATATTTGAGAATTGCAGTAATTACAGAGTACTTTGTGAATATTAGCAAAAGGCGCGCATTTTGGAGCTTAAACGAAGATATTTTGAAGATTACTATTCTGACTACCAATACGCCGTATCCATCAAGGAAGATACGGCATATCCGTCCCTGCACTCACCAAAGACCACAAAGGAAACAAGTTCAATACGCCGTATCCAGGAAAGGCAATACGTCGTATTCAAGCTATATGGGAATAAAATATTTTGGAAGATATAAATGTGGTCCTTACTCTAAGAAACCTCAATACGCCGTATCCAATGCCTTAGATACGCCGTATCAAACCGAATCCAAACGAATATAAATACAAAACTCAAAAATGAGTTTTAATTGTGCTAAATCATATTCTCGATACCTAAACTACAAAATTTGATTTTCAGATGAGAAAAAGAGTAGAAGAGGTCTTGCAACGTATTCCAATCCATAAGAGACAACGTGTAATTTCTTATACTTTTGTAGTCATTTAGTTTTTGGTATCATTCGTTAACTCAATTAGTTTACCTTGGCTAAGCCATTACTCTTGTATTAATCATGATGTTTGAAGGCTAATACCTTCGGGTATTAGCCATTATTATGAAGATCTAAATGTTTGGTTTATTTATATCTTGATTTCTTAATTTATCATTATATGCTTGTTTATGTTTATCAATATACTTGTTTACGTGCTTTTGTATGCGACCTATCATTCAACTGGATCTAGTGATATGGACCAAGTAATCTAGATGCCGAGATAGATCTCCATATAGTAATTTATATATCTAAAATCATAGGATCACAAATATTGCCCTTCTAAAATCGTGCTAAGGATACGCTTCTGGCTTAACTAGTTAACGAAAACTGCCTTTGGTTTATTTATGCTAGAAACATCAAAGCCGAACACCCACGAAAAGAGGATCAAAAATCACTCAATTCTCAACGAGTCTAAGTGTTCATTTTCGAGATGATCGCTCAACGACACAGTCATATCATGTATTCTATCATAAGCTTGGAAAGTACATAGATCTGCACTAGTTAGAGTTAGGGTCTAAACAATTCTTAAAGGCAACATGGGTGACATAACACAGGTTTATTGGGTGATATAAGGGTTCGAATAGACATGGGATACACATTTAATTGGTGTTAAGACAAAAACACCAAACAAATAGTCTTATATAAACTAAGGTATCCATAACCGGCTACTGTCCATCCATAGTCCAAGTCTTCAAGTGTAAAAATTTGATCATATCATTAATATGGGTGAGCTAATAATGAGATCTTGCAGAGTATGCTAACCCATTCTTCACTAGGTGGCTTATAGTTGCTCCGCCTTTATACTTTATATGGCTTATAGTTGCACCATCCCCATAATCACTAGGTGGCTTATAGATGCACCACCTTTTTACTAGTTGGTTTTATAACACGTAACCAACATCAGGAGTTAGATCACTAGGTGGCTTATAGTTGCACCACCTTTTCTATTTTTTTACAATACTCTTGTATATAACATATCACTTATCCCCCTACTTGAGATAAACAATATCAAAAGTGATAATACCGGGGGGTCTTCCATGATCATAATAATATGTCTTTAATGAAAGTGCCAATCTTCAAACCATTTTCCTGAACCATGGACTTAGGTAAGCCATGAAATCACAACATAAGGATAATATAACTACAAGTTGTCTAAGGCGAAAATGTGTAACGAAACAGTATAATAACGGGTGAAAAAACATGATTGCGTAAAAAAGAGGTGATCTAGAGGTATCTTGCACATGATAGTGCAACAAAAGGTTTTTAACACGGGAGGTGCGACCAAATCAGAGTAACAAGTCGATAAACACACACATAATGGCGAATTTGGGTGAATTTCCTAAAGTGCCTTCTTGAACCATCTATTCCCGCTAATCAACTAGTACTCGAAATGATGTACATATTGCCAAGTTACTAATGTCTACCAATACTACCCGACACTAATATTTTGGTGATTTTCGTATAATGAGAGGAAAACGATATCTTAAACACATGCCAACAAGTAATAATAAAGTGTAATGAGCATATTTGAACAAAGATTAATTCTACTTTTAAAAAGAAAAACTGTCAAAATTTGTAAAATTTGCACCAATATTCAATGAAAAACTAGAATTTTTAAAAACCGAAGCAAAATAGGTCAAGATGATAATTCTACTACACCATCCTCTCCACTTGTTTTGTCAATGTCCCCTATTATACATTCAAGAAATGAAATAAATAGGAAAGTCTATCTCTACTCACTAAAAACAAGAAACTCCCTTGAGCATTGCTTCTGATTATACGAAGTGTAATAAACTGGCGGAGAAATCTAGAAAATCTCTATCTTGAGCAAGCTCATTTTCCCTTGTGATCACTAAAACAAACTAATAGCATAAAATCGTTCAAAGAGAAATACACAAGAAATACAAATCTAATTCACTTTCGTAGAAATCACGGTTGCATTTAGCATAAGCAACAAGCCTTTTAAACCACTTGGCGGCCTAAGTGGACAAGTGAAGTCTTGTGAGGGTTTCCAGAGAATATACCAACAAAGTTCATTTAGATATACAAGGTTTAGCAATGCTTTATTAAACTAATCTCAAGGGTAGATTTAGGTTGAGTGGGTTGGATTTTGATAAGCTTTTCAGAAGGAGGTTACGGCGTAACTCAGGTGGTAACGTCGTAATCTTGTGGTATTTTAAAATTTTAGTTTATAAGTTTACAGTGCAACCGTAAGAAGGTTTACGTCGTAATTGAATAGGTTACGACGTAACCTTGTATGTTATGCCGTAAATGCTGCTAAATCAGCAAAGCTACCACAAAATTTACATCGAGCCTAAAGTCTCAAAAAGTTCCATCCTAGCTGCTGAAACCTGCAAAACAAAGTAAAACATGCAAACCAACTAAAATGCGAGAAATGAAATTCATTGATAAAAAGACGGGTTTTGTCTCTCGACATCAGCCACTTTTGTTATAACGATTCTTTAGTTAGACTCATGCCCACTCATGACATCAAATAACGTCTATTTATAGCATTATTTATCCCAAGTATTGAAACCCCTTTTGTATAATTAATGGCAATGGAAATGTTACTTAATCTTAGATTTGAGAATTGTATAATTATGGAGGTACTTATGTGAATATTAGCAAAAGACGCTTATTCTGGAGCTTAAACGAAGATATTTTGAAGATTAATGATTCTGACTACCAATACGTCGTATCCATCAAGGAAGATACGGCGTATCCGTGCCTGCACTCACCAAAGACCACAAATGAAAGAAGATCAATACGCCGTATTCAATTTATAGTATGTGAATATTCTAGAAGATATCAAATGTGGTCCCTACTCCAAGAAAATCCAATACGCCGTATCCAATCCCTTGGATACGCCGTATCGAACCGACTTCCAGACCCTATAAATACAAAACTCAAAACGAGTTTTAAGTGTGCTAAATCATATTCTCGATACCTAAACCACAAAAGTCGATTTTCAGAGGAGAAAAAGAGCAGAAGAGGTCTTGCAGTGCATTCCAATCCATAGAAGACAACGTGTGATTTTTTATACTTTTGTAATCATTTAGTTTTTGGTACCATTCGTTAACTCGGTTAGTTTACCTTAGCTAAAACAATTACTTTTGTATCAATTATGACTTTTGAAGGCTAATACCTTCGGGTATTAGCCATTATTATGAAGATCTGAAATGTTGTTTGTTTATAACTCGATGCTTAATTATCTCTGCATGCTTGCTATGTTATCATTCTATACTTGTTTACGTGCTTTTGTATGCGACCTATCATTCAACTAGATCTAGTGATACCAAGTAATCTTTATGCGGATGCTTTAATTATGACAGAATTAATGTGGCTACTCGCGAGAGTCTTTTAGGATAAGTCCTGCCTAAGTCCTAAAGAAAATATGCCTCTTCGAGATAAGTAATCAAGGCACTGAATAAATAACCAAAGTTCTAAATCGGATTAATTGATGCTAATCAATTTTTATCATAAGGCCTCGACCTGCTCTTTTTTATCTTCCAAAATAATTTCCTTGCGAGGTTAAAGTGTCTTGAATGATTGTGAGTCACCAAGCCAAACCCGTGCCATCTCTCATGCAGAAAACCCCCACTTTTAACCTGTATAATTAGGATTAGAACTAACATAGGATTAGCATAGGTTTGACTTAGATTACAATTAACTTAGATTAGATCAACCAAAATATAAATAAATTGAGAGATTTAACCTCGCTTCAAGTGTTCGACACCCTACTTACCAAGAATCTACCACCGATCGGGTACATTGCCCGTTAAAGTGTTGTTTTGGTTAAGTCGGCAAAATATAAATTTAAAACTTGAACTATCATAAATAAACACCACACAACGACACATCAAGTTTTTGGCGCCGCTGCCGGGGAGTGAAAATTAATCTTGATTTTTATTTTATGTTTTGGTTTTTAACATTAGATTAGATCTAACCCTTAGGAGTAGTGTTAATTAGATTAGTGTATACTCTTGTATATTCTGTATATTTTTGTATATTTGCTAGTTTAATTGTTTGCTTGTATATTTGTGTGTTTAATTTAATTGTTTTGCTAATACATTATTCTGGTCGATAACTCAATACGGCGTATCCAATTCCATCGGATACGGCGTATCTAACTTTTTATCCAATACAGCGTATTGATTCAACTGATTAATACAGCGCATCCACTTCCATTGGATACGGCGTATCGATCATCTGAGACAGAATCAAAAATCTAAGTTTTTATATTTGATTTCCGTGCTAAATTTTTTTCTATCTTTCTTCAGAGCAAATCCTGCTGATATTTTTACCCTTGTCACAAGACATACTTATCAGAGCTAGTCGATTGAAGAAGTGATGACGGATAAGGGAAAGAAGTCAAGTATGGAAACATTTGCGCCTAATGACAAAGCATATTACTATTCCGGGATTACAAGCATTACAGTTAACGGGAAAAATGCTTATGAGCTGAAAGGAAAATTCTTGAATGATCTGCACAACAATGCTTTTAGTGGAACAAACGGGAAGGACGCAGTTGACCATATTGAATACTACCTAAAGATTATTGTACCATCCAATCAAATACTAATGTAGATCAACGATAAACTGAGAGTTGTAGTTTTCACCCAATCTCATTGGCTGGAGGTGCACGAAGATGGTTTGATAGAAACAAAGAATCAATCACTTGTTGGGTCGACTTGACTGCTAAATTTTTTGGGAAATACTACCCGCCTTCTTGCATCAAGGGAAATAATACTCCCGTAATAAAATGGGACCCATCCAATCCAAGATTCGAAGGCTGGTTGGCTACAAAGTTCATAAACTATAAAACGAGGGATATATTCACCAAAGGAGCTTTGTGGGATTACTGGAAAATGGGGTGATGAAATTGAGGTATCTGATAATGAATCTTCTGATCTTGAAAGAGTACTGTGAGTGATAAGTAAGAAAAAAACCCGCACAAATTATTTAATATAGGAAACTAATGTTTTTTGACATACGAGACCCCTCTCTGTTTGCATTCAAAAATTTAATTACATCTCAAAGTAGATCCGGACTTACATTAGGAAAGGATATTTGGGGTTTTAAAACCATAAAGCTTACAAAGACGATGGATTCTACGAATGGAACGAGAATGGACCATGGTTGTGTGACAAACCATAGCTTATGATGAATATGGAAGGAACCAAAACCAGTCAAACATACTTGCATGCCTTTCAACTATAAAACTGGATGTTCAGAATGCCCAACCTGTAGTTGGAGAGAGGATGGTTATTGTAATGGAGGAAATTTGCCTGGAGCTTACCATATTGGAAACTCACTCCATTACCAAGACCTTGAATGGTATGAGGCTCTGGAAGATAGCAAACTAAAAGACGAAGCCTTGAGGAATAAAGCTATCATGAAGGGCTTGATCAGTGATGATGAATCAAGCAATGATTGTTGGAAAAGATGGAAGAGCCATGAGATTTACTACCACAATTATGATAATGGGGAATATAAAAATGAAACTCATGAAGAGGGACATGAGTTATGTGGTATCGAAACTCACGAGGTGCCAGTCTGCCAAATAAAAAGATACATGATGATCAAATATTCATTCAATGATGAAGAGGAATATGTTGCTGTAAAAGAAGACGAATACGAAGATCTTACAATCACAAGTGAAGAGGCGTGCCGAGCTTACCAGGAAATCTTTCGGATGATGGACGAAGGATAGATGGTGACGCGCACCGAGTGAGAAGCTGAAGAAAAGTCTAACTTAAAGACTTCACTGTAAACAAAAGTGCTTCCCGATAGACAACCCGGATTGTTATTTAAATTAATCGAGTCTGTCTTCCTAGACATCAATACGGCGTATCCGCTCCATACCATATGGCGTATTGATTGTTTAGACGTTATCAGTTTTTATTTTTTATGCACCTTAAAAATATTATTGTCAGTTCTGGCAATACGGCGTATTCATGCACATGATACGACGTATTCACCAAAACTGGCCCGTATTTAGTCTGTTTAGTTTAGTTTAAATTAACCGTAGGTACCAACATAGGAATTGCACACGATTTTTCCTATGTTTTATACAGGACCCTGGAAGCAAAGAAATATCGACCAATATTGGTGAAGAATTTACAAATCTGGAGATCTTGAAGTGTTGGAGTCTTGAAACTTCAAGGCGGCTGTTCAACACAATCTTGCTAATAAACTAAACATGGAGAATTTACCGAGCAAATATCAGGAGAGTTTCTCATTCTAATTCTTTTTAATTCCGTATTTAAATGTTAATATATACAAAGAGGACGTTATAAAAATTCAAGTGGAGGGAATGGAAAATTAGAATTAACAGGTCTTGATTTAGGATCAATAAACATAGAGTGTGTTTGTATAGGTGTTTGTATGTGTGCTTATAAAAAATTTAGAAGCAGAGAAATAAAAGATAAAAACTAGAGAGAGAAAGAGGGAGAAGGAGGGACTAGAGAAATGTATATTAGATTGATAGAGCAGACCCTTAAAAGACACACCATCATTACAAATGAGGTGGTTTGTGGGGGTATATATACCCAATAAACAAGGATCGAGCAAGGTGCTCTTGTTTCTACTTTTAGCTATTTGTCGGGTCTCGTGACTTTATTTAAGTCACAAGCTTATCACCTAACCTATTACACAATATTATTTATTTATTTATTACAAGACTTTTATCTCAATAAGATCGTCACTTTTATCATTCCTAACAATCTTCCCCCAAGGGACGATCATTGAGATCTCTCTTTGATTGCATTAATGATCATCATTTTCTTATTCATAACAATCTCCCCCTAAAGGATGATCATTGAGATCTCTCTTGTGACCTTGATCTTTAAACTTTAATGCTCGTTTGTTTGTCTTGAATCTTGTTGTGTAATAGTGGTCTTGTTCCAATCATGCTCTTGTGATCTTTATCTTTTCATTTTCTTTCGTCTTTGCCTTTGAGATCTTTTCATATCATCATTCTTTACCGTGAATCCATCTTGATTTATCATTTGAAGCTTCTGACCAACATACTCATACTTTCTTGACAGCTTACAATCTTCCTCATGTAGAACTTTAATCTTGATCAACAACTTGATAATTTGAGGAAGTTCTTTGATTTATCAGAGTTGCGAAAGTATATCTTTAAACTTTGAGTATGAGATAGGAAGAAATGAATATGATGGTGTTCTTGATTATGAAAGGTAGAGATGTTGTTGATGTTGTTGTACATAAATGTATCTTCCTGAGTTAACTTCCCCCTGTTCATACCACATAACTATAATCAGTTCAGCTGCTTCCCCCCAAACGAACAACCATTCGTATGCACATACTTCACACAAACAACTCATAGAAGATATGAAACTAATAACACATCCTAAGTCAATTAAGTCCCTGATGTTGTATACACCAAAGACAGTTAAGTCCCGAGGTACAACATTTCTTCCCTCAGATATTAACACATTTGTATACACACCAAAGCCAATTAAGTGCCTGGATTATCACATTTCTTCCCCCTAATTGTTGCGCTCTATCGAAATATTCAGCTAGAACACTTCTCTTCCCCCTGATTATATTTGATGACCATCAAACATAATCATAATCTTGTTACGCCTGAATATTTGATATGAAAGTCCATGTTGGAAGTAGCGGTCATATAGAATGAAGTCCAAACTACTATCTTTAATTCCAACAATCTCCCCTCATCAATATTGTGACATCATAAGTAACCTTGGTAATCCAACACTTCACTTGAATAAATCAAGGAAATGTTGTTTGTGTTTTTCGAAAACAAATTCCGAAAGAACACGATAACTACTAGAATCATTAGATTACTAGTTAACACTAATGAATCATAAACAATCAATTTTCAAATAGTGCCCTACGTTTCAGCGTTGGCTTGATTTTAGCACTGGTAAGGATTTCAGTTTAATCATTGTGAAATACTAATTTAAGTATCAATCTTAATGTTCTGGCAATGTCCACTAAGAACAGGCCTGTCACATAGACATATAAGCGACCTCTTGTACTTTTGTATCTTTAGGTTAATACAAATATTACTTTTGTGTCCTATGTGAGATTTATAATTTGATCTCATTTGGCTCTAGACTCAATAAGTGCGTTTTGGCTTTAGTGATCGGAGGCTGGAGCAGACTGCCACATTTTCAATATCAACAATCTCGGAGTGAGATGTCAATAGATTATGCATTTAATCTCCGTGACAATGAACAAGATTTCTTTTGATAGAATCTTGAGTTCTAGGAAGGGTTCTCATTGCACACTGTGTCATACGTCTTTCTTTAATACCAAATATCATCTTGTGATATTCTGATTGATTATAGTATTGACCCGTTTTCTTCTTTTCTTCTGCCTAATGTTTGTGGAGGGCTTCTTTCTTTTCACCCATTTGCACATCATTTCTTTTTCATTCTTCAACCCCTTCAATATCCACCAAGACGTCATTACTATCATCATGTTGTGATTGTTCCAATGATAGACTTAAGCCTTGTTTGACATTATTCCATTCACATTCAACCTCCCATCATACCTAAGGACTCTATTCTAACTATGAAATTCCCTGGGTAGATCCGCCCATATCTCCGGTTTTCTTGGAGTCATGAATAATACCTAACCTGTACACCTTATTTCTCTTTGAATCGTCGTAAAATTATATGTTGATGGGTATTTAAGATCGAAACCATAAAACCATTTGAAAATCAATCAAAGTGTGTTGATATAAATCAAACATTTAAAACACTTTGAAGTTTCGCTTTGGAGAAAATACCCCCTACACATTGTGCAGCGATATTCAAAACTTATTTTGCACATGAGGAAAGAGTTAATTGCACATTGATCATTTTAAGGTTTTAAACTATTTGTTAGTCCACACACTTAAGCAGTTAATCTTTTCTTGATCCATTTTTAATCTAATTTTCTCCCTCAAAAATAGCATACCATATAATATTTTTGATATCAATGGATTAAAATACTATATGAGAAATTACGGGGAAAAACTGTATAGCATGATTAGATTTGGAACCTTATTGGAATGTTCTAAACAAATTTGAAAACCTAGTTGCGTCAAAGTATGTCGATATAAAAAACGTATGGTCAGTAGATTGCTCACTCCTCATCCTGTTAATTTCAGGAAACGTCCAAGTATACTCGACCACACTCTTCAACACATTTGCAAACGCTATCGATATAAACACACTTGACAACAACTACTTTTAAATCCGATTTTATTCCAGATTGTGTCAAAACAATTTTTCATTATACCGCCCCCCCCAAAATATAATCAAAAAGAAGGGAGGGGTGGTGTTTGAGTTTTAACGAGGAAAGAAGTGTTGAAAACACAATTTAAAAGATTTTAAAAATCTTTTTGAACATTTCTTGAAAATTGTGTTCAACATTAAACGCTTTGTTTTGAAAAACTCCCCCTCAAAAATAGATATAAATCAAATGATTGAATGAGAAAGGGAGTGTTGAATACACAATTTGAAAGATTTTGAAAAATCTTTTTGAATAACTCTTGAAAATTTGTGTTCAAACTTTATATACCATTTTACTTGACTCCAAGATTTGGAATATCTTAAATTGAAATAGCTCAAGTCCCGAGAAGTTGTAATAGCTTCCCCGTTGCGAGGAAAATGTACAAAAATATACATTTTCCTTTATTTAAAGAACGAGTCCTAAGCTGACATTTACTTAGAAGTCGTATGTCCCAAGCACACTTTTTGAAAAGATGTTGATAAAAAATTGCTCGGGACAAAGAAGATTTCTCTTATTTTGAAGATAAAGCGCACTGAAACGTACACTTTTCTTTTATTTAAAAACCGGGTTGTTATCTGAAATTTAATACAAGCGATTAACATCGAATTTAAACAACAACCTTTGGAACCCACTTAAGCACGGTGCTCACGGGTTTGCCAAGTTTTGAAAACCATATAAAATTGTCGAATTCGATGTAAAGACGTTGAGTTCCAACGAGGGCTTAAAGCCGGTGTTTCATTTGAAAACAACTCTCGTGGAATCAACGAAGATTTAAAATTCCTTTGATTTTCGATTGATTATTGAAATTTGGTGTTTCTTGAGGATTTTTAAATCTTGTTGACGAAGAAGATTTCCATTTGTTATTAACAATTGGTGTATTATTCTGCAAATTCATTTTTGAACCATTTGAAAATCTTCCACTGTTTTTGTTTTTCAAAACCGAGTCATTCTTGTTTTGCATCAAAAGCATTTCTGTTTTGGAATATTTGAAAGATTTCGAATGACTTTGCTTTGGTCTCCACACTTGTTTTACTGGTGTAAAACGAGAATGTGGAGTAACAAAAACTTGATTCTTTCCTTTTAAAGTACTTGTCTTAAAACTCTTTTGAGAAATAGATGCTTCAAAAGTTTGAGATTCCTTAATTGGCCTCCACACTTATTTTACCAGTGTAAAACAAGAGTGTGATGTTTCAAAAGATTGATTCTTTGCATTTGAAGCTCTTGTTTTAAAACCCTTTTGAGGAAAAATGTTCAAAAATTTCCAAGTTTCATAGAAAACCATCCTATCTTTTTTGTAAAAATAGGATTGTAAACTAGAAACTCTTCAAAAAACAGTTTTTGAGGATTCACCCATGTGACCCTTTTCCGAAACCTTCTTAGGTTTTTGAAGATTTTTGAAACATATGTTCCATTTTTTCTATTATAATGAAATCACACTTCACTTTTAAAAGCATTATACGAAGTTCTTAACTCAGATATCTTTTAGACAAGAACGCATAATCTATGATGCCAATTTGGATTCCAAAGATCATTTGTTTCACAAGGTGATCTCTTTCAATTGTTAAGTAGACGTGGTTGTTCCAAAATTGAAAGAATTAAGCAAGCTTTGTTTCCAAATTAACCTTCCCCTTTTCAGACATTCAAGATTGAGTCCTTAAATGATTAATTTATTTCAAAAATTGATCATTTTCAGCTTTAGAATCATCAACCTTACGAGCCAATTGTCGTTCAAGAACAACTTTTGTTTTTTCAAGTTTTTCAAAATACGCCTCGAATTTGGCTGTTTTGTTTGACAATTCAAGATTGACATCATCAAAATATTTTGACTTTTGAGCAATAATTTTTTCGAGATGAATAACCTTTGATTCAAAATCACAATTTTCTTTATCAAAAGAATTCAATTTTCCCAATGTTTTCCCTTTTTTCTTTCATCAGCGAAAACATTCTCAAGATTATCAATTTTTATCAACAAATTAGAATTTTCTTTGATTTGTTTTGCTAAAGACTTTTCTAGCTCATCAATCTTTATTTGAAAAACACTTGTTTCATTTTCAAAAAGATTCTGTTTCTTCCCCGATTCCTTGTTAAGTTCAGAAATATCCAATTGCTTCTTTTTGAAAAATTCAATCTTTCCGAAAATGTTATTGAACTTAGTTTCAGCAAATTCAAACAATTAGACTTCATATTTTCTGCCTATTTGTATTACTTTTTTGACAGTTTTTGTTTGACCTCGCGACTTCTTGATTGAATCAAACAAACTTTGGTAAGTCAACTTCAAGTGTTCATTCTCCTTTATTAATGACGCCACTCGATATTCCAACTCAATGTTTTTAGTTTCAATCTCATCAAAATCGACCTTAACTTTGACTTCATCACATTCATTAGTCTCAACTCTTGACCTTTGAACCAAATCAAACAAATCATCTACATTCTTTTCAAATGAGCATTCCCTCGATTGTTAATGATGCCATAAAATTTCTCAATTTCTTTTTGCAATATTTTCAAAGAATTATTTTCTTCGAACACTTGTGCTGAGTGCAATTTACAAAAGAAATACTCTTAGCCTCAAATTTTGACAAATCTTTTTCCATTTCATTCAAAACAATTCTTTTTGACAATTCCTGTGTGACCTCAAATGCATCATTACAAACCGTATCACCTGTTGTGCTCTCATTTGAAACATCTTTTGACTTTTGAAATTCTTTTAGTTTCATCATGTAAATCCTTATTCCTTATTTCCACACAAGTGGTTATGACAAGATTCTTGATATCTTCAGCTAAGGATGCTTCCAAGATTGGCTTTTAAAAGCTCATTTTGTTTTAGAAATTCTCAAGATCAATTCCCACTAAAACAAAAACATCTTTTCCAGTTCTTTTACATCTCTTTTAAATCGATTAAGAAAGTCTCCAAAATAGACATGCATTCTCGAAGAATTATTTCGCTTCCTTACCAACATCTTAATCGAAGTTCTTCTTTAGGACGTATAGAACATGTTTTCATCGTTTACAAATGCTTTTCCTAGTATCCAAACAATTTTTGAAAAACATTTCCATTTAAATCAAATAACACAAGCATTGGATTGGCACTATGCATTGTTGCCTATGCATGTTTGTCTCAGAAAGAAATTTTTTTTCAGAAGATATAAAAGATGATGGAAAATATGTTTGTTCAGCAGAAAGTTCTTTTTGAGAAACAAAATCGTCATAAAGTTTGTTTAATTTTCTGTAATCGATTGGTTTTATCTTTAACTCCTGAACTTTTTCATCTTTTTGAAACTCGTTCATTTTTAATTGACTCTTTTCAGCATCCTCAAGAGTTTCCTCAGAATCAGACGATCATGAAGATGCGAACGAACACATTGAGAAAGTTCTTGAGATCATCGATCTATTCCACATTCCAAATATTACTATAAACCAAGTGATGCTTAGAGCATTCTCTATGTCCTTAACTGGAGCCGCAACCCGTTGGCTAAGAAACGAACCAACTAGTTCAATTACAACTTGGGATGGTCTTAAAACCAAATTTTTGAACAAATATTGCCCACCTGCTCGAGCTGCAAAGAAAATGGAGGAAATCATCAACTTTCAGCAAGAACCAGATGAAAACCTTTACCAAGAATGGGAGCGATTTAAAGAACTCTTGATGAAGTGTCCTCAACACTATTTAACGGAGATGCAGGAGGTAATCTTGTTCTATAATTGATTGGGAATTCCTACTCGTCAGATTCTTGATTCAAGAGGTGCAATACCATCTAAGACTGCTACTGATGCAAAGGTGGTCATCCAAGAAATGGTTAAATACTCTCAGAAATGGCACAATGGAACATCTAGGTCAAGAAGTACTGAAACTTTTGATGGATTGGCATCTATACAAGCACAACTCAATAATCTTGGAAGAGAGATCAAGAAAGTAAATGAAAAAGTCTATGATGCTCAAGTTGGATGCGAACAATGCAAAGGACCCCATTACACCAAATATTTCTCACTTAAAGAAGAAGGGAAAACCCTCAAAGAAGCTTATTGCACGTAATTTGGTGGACCTTTTTAAGGAGGGGGATATAAAGCAGCAGCTCCGGGATTCTATCAAAGGAACAACGCGAATCCTTCATACCAAAACGAAGGAAATATATGGAAGATACCCTGAGAAAGTTTATGAGTGAATCAGCAAAGAGACATGAAGAAAACTCTAATTTGATTAAGGAAATCTGAGCTTCAATGGATGCTGCCATTCGAAGCCAAGGAGCATCGATTAAAACTTTGGAGATTCAAATCGGGCAAATGAGCAAGGTACTACAGGAAAGAGGATTTGGAAGTCTAACTAGCTCTACTGAAGCGAACCCGAGAGATCAAGTCAAGTCGATTTCGACTACTATTGAAGCTGATTCATACCAGATACGCCGTATTGGATCCTCCCAATACGTCGTATCTACCGGACAGAATTGTACACTCATGTACGAGACAAGACAAACGATGATTCCGTTTTCAAGTCTTTTGAATGGTTACTGCTGTGAAGAAAAGAAGGGATCATATGGACCATAATTCTCGAAAGCTTACTCTGAAGCTTCACATATCAATAATTCCATACCCAGAAAGGATAAAGACCCAAGGAGTTTCACTTTACCTTACTTTATTAATAATGTTTGTTTTGATAATACCCTTCTTAGCTTAGGAGCTAGCGTTAGTGTTATGCCTCTCTCGACCTACCTTTACTTAGGATTAGGCGAATTAGCTCACACTAAGTTGATAGTTGAATTAGCAGACAGGACAGTGAAATATCCAAAAGGAATAGTTGAAAACGTGCTAGTAGGTATTGGTAAATTTGTTTTCCCAATAGACTTTATAATTCTAGATATGCCTAAGGATATCAAAGTGCCCTTGATCCTCGGAAGACCATTTTTTTCTACCGCCCGTGCTAAGATTGATGTTTACAAATGAAATATTACTTTGAGGATTGGGGAACAAAGAATTATTTCCAAAAGTTTTAAACTTGCAAGTAGTTTAATTAAGAGGGTCTACATGCTAAATTTGAGAGAAAGAATGGAACTTGGTCTAGAAGCTAGGGTAATAGGAGAGACTTTGGTGATTAATAGATCATTAGACCCTTTGAATAGAGATTACATCGAATTAAATGATCTAAATGAACCATTTAAGATTAGGAGAAATCAAGGTGATGATTTGATGCCCACCATTGAGGAAGGTGAGGTAATTGAGGAATTTAGAACTAGGGATGATGAACTTGATACTGGAATAGATAATTGCCCTAGTTATTGCGACCATGATAAGAAGATCCATATAGATTATGCCTACAACTTGAAGTTCTCTTGCATGATAGGTTTTGAATTTTTACACGCTATTTTTTCCTTTATTATACGTCAATGTAATGTCCAAGAAGTTTCATAATTCTATAATGAGGGACAAAATGGAATACCAGGGGAATAATGTAGTTGGAGCCTTAATGAACATACCTATCTTTGTTGGAACTTTTTCTATCTTAATTGATTTTGCAGTTTTAGAAGATATGGATGCTTATCGTGATGAAGGAATAGGCGACGTTATTTTTGGCAAACCATTTTTAAGAGAAGTTAGGATTAATGCAAGACGGTTCAAAGGAACAATTACCATTTATAATGGTAATGATGAAGTAACTTATCAAATGGTGCGATCACATCCGAGGTTTAAATGCCACACTAATGAGAAATGCAACAAGATCCCACCATTACAGAAGGTAAGTGATGAAGATGAGATGAATGGAATCTCGCATGCATATCAAAAGCTTAAGGGGTTCTACAAAGGAGTATTGAACTTAGGACCCGATTACATTCAAGATGCGAAGATGGAAGAGTGGCTCACACGCGAGCACATTAGCGTGCATGAGATGGAATAGTGAGATGCTGAAAAAAAGTCTAACTTAAAGACTTCATTGTAAACAAAAGTGCTTCCCAGGAGACAACCCGGAATGTTATTTAATTTTATCGAGTCTGTCTTCCCAGACATCAATACGGCGTATCCGTTCCATACCATACGGCATATTGATTGTCTGGACGTTATCAGTCTTTAATTTTTATGCACTTTTAAAACATTATTGTCAGTTATGGCAATACGGCGTATTCATGCACATGATACGGCGTATTCACCAGACTGACCCGTATTTAGTTTGTTTAGTTTAGTTTAAATTAACCGTAGGTACCAAGATAGGAATGCACGTTTTCCTCTTTTTACACAGGACCTCGTGAAAGTAATATCGACAAATATTGGTGGAGAATTTACAAATCTAGAGATCTTGAAGTGTTGGAGTCTTGAAACTTCAAGACGGTTGTTCAACACACAATCTTGCTCATAAACCTATATGGAGAATCTACCGAGCAAATATCAGGGGAGTTTCTCATTCTAATTCTTTTTAATTCTCGTATTTAATGTTTTATTCATACAACGAGGACGTTGTATAATTCAAGTGGGGGGTGGAATTAGAATGTTTACTTGTCCTATTTTTCACACATAAAATGCTTAAATTATGCTCAAATTTAAAAAAATTCAAGCATACTTTATTAAATTACATGATACATAACCCGCACACAATAACTCTTATTATATATTATAAGAATTTAACCTTATCCGTTTCCAAATGTTTACCCAAATTCCACAAAATATGAGTGTGTCTGTGATGTAGTAGACTTTAGAACTTGGCTTGGTATATCACTCGAGACCGTAGTGATGAGTACTATGGATTTATATGGAGTAACTTGTTTAAATTGGTAAATTTTAGGATTACACCCAAAACGCCTTTACATGTTGCTTATTAACTAACTACACCGGTTAGTTAACCCCCGTATAAACCCTTTATTTACTCTCACTTTAAGAGTAAGATACCCCTAGAACGCCCGTAGAGCCAATCCTTTTGGAAATACACCAATTGTTTGTTTCGTTACACCATTACACCTTAGCCTACCCTGTTAGATTAGGTTTATTTTATAGTTTCTAGTTGCTTAAAGTGTAAAATTTATATTTCCCGAGTCTTGTGTCAATTTTGGTACGGTTGGAAGAAATTTGCACATCGCAAATGGGAATTTATATTATAGTCAAAACTCATGTATTTTTACTACCATCGCAATTAATGGTACGTCCGAAGAATGAGAAATTATCGAAGGAATTATCCAGAATTATTATGATCGTGAATATGGTGAAATTACACCGAGTTTCGTAGTATAGTGTTAGCAAAAAAATCAAAAAAATAAGAAAAATCGCAACAAAAAAATAGGAGGAAAAGTTTAAAGATAATCGTTTCGCAACTACAAGAGAAATTACACGATGGATCGATTATTCGTTGATACAAATCGACGATGTAGAGTATTGGATAAAGTGGAAGATATCGTCACTTGCCTTGTAAAGTATTTAAAGTATGGGATGATTGGGAAGTTGACCGTTACGGGAACACCAACTTAG
>BQNB010060701.1:0-36815 GCA_026074375.1 Tanacetum coccineum
CATCAATCGTAACCCGATCAACCTCTCCGGCGTTGATTCAGATGGTTCCAGATCTGTTTTTAATCCTAATCCTGCATATCTTAATTCCATGATTTTAAATCATATCAGAGGTAACTATTTGATTTTATAGATGCGTTTTTTAAGATTTGTGGCTATTTATATGTGTGGATTGATTGTGTATTAATTTAATTAGTGGCTATTCATATCTGTGGGTGGTTTTTTAATTAGTTTTCGTGAGGCTGCTTTTGATGTCTTTCGGGTCGATATTTGTTGGTTGCTAGATTTGTGAGTGGATGTATTTATTTGTGTGTTTTTGAGTGGCGTTTGCGTTGATATTAATGAAGCTACTTAGGGGTGTTTGTTTTTTGATAAACTGAAAAAAGTGGGCTTATGAGCTTTTCCAAATTTCCGTTACCTCATAAGCATGGTAAATAAGCTATCTTATATCATGTTTCATGTACTGAACTAGTAATATTTCCAAATTTCTTGCGTGATATTAATAAAAGGGGATAGGAATAGATAGCAGAGCTGTTGTGCAGTAGTTTCTCCTCAGAAGAGTAATTTAGCTTTGTATAGCACTTAATTGTGTAAGATGTATGCACTGTTATTGAATGCTGAGAATGTTTGTTACTTTCTCACCAAATGTGTAGTTGTTCTACTACCATTTCATTCCAAATATTGTATTTTCTGTTACCAATTTTATCAGCTTGAAATCGTGAATAACAATAAATTTGCTTATTTCAACTTTAAGTTGTAGAAAACATTGCGGTAGCAATGGTAAGAGGTTGAAGTGTGTATATATCTGTTCATCAATTTACAGTTTTATTCTATAAGATGGGAATTCCTAAGCGATAGATTATTATGTTCAGTTCATGCAGAAAGTAATTACAAACGAAACATGAGGCATGATATATCATTCTTACCTAAGATCCATATAATCAAAATTACTACTGTTAGTAACAAAACTTTCATTACAACAGGTGCACTCAAAACTGTCGCAGGAGAAGCCACTTAGACAATTGTTACTGGTAAAGGAAAGTCTGCTGCAGGAACTCTAAAGTGCCGTATAACTAATGGTTCATCGCGGTGCGGAGCCAAACGATCCCAGCGAACAATTAGATTTAAAAAAAACACTTCATCTGGGGTATCGGGAAAGAAAATGAGTATGACCAAATCGTGGCATCTTGAATGTTGTAGGTACGGTGGAGGGGGATGGAAAGACAAAGATGTTGATACAGCTGAAAAATATTATGTTTGAAGGACATTTTTTCCACTTTTCTGGTAACCTCATATAGAACGAATGAAAAGGTCAGTTTTTCTTCTAGCTTCTGATACCCGGATGATCGAAAAGTATGGAAGGCTGTTTTCTACAGACCTAAGACCTCGTCATGTAGTAATTTGCCTTTCCTAATGGTGTAACTTTTACCTAGTAAAGCCAAAAGATGAAGAAACATGAACAACAAAAGTAGGGATGTTTTTTTTATCCTGCTTTCTAAAGCTTCAGAACGCATTAAGGCAGATGGCTACATTGTTGCTTTTATTATACCGATTTTGGGTGTGCACAATGGCATTAGCCGGGTATCAAGACCAGATTTTTTTGTTCCAAGATATAAAGATGCTGTTCGAGATTCTCAAGTATGGCTCCTAATGAGGGTAAAAAACAAGCGAAAGATAGGCCCTTGTGAACCAAAGGATAAACAATAAAGCAGCTATTCTAGGCCATAGTGTTAGGCAGCAAGATAAAGGTCCTAAACTATGTTGGGTAGATTGTGAAAAAAATCCAAGGATGAAGGCGAGGGAAAAAGCAACGTGAAGAAACAGCTATTAAATGGGAAGTTTACTGCTGATCCGTAAGCAACTAGTAACTATATATTAGCCACCAATCAGTGTAAGTCTGTAGTCAAATGGTGATTGAATATGATTCATCTAAACATTTCAAGGGATATATTACTTAAAAAGATACTGATGCTGGAAGACGTCTTCCTTTTTTCTTTAAATCTATGAGCCCCGACTGAGAACGAGGACTGGTGACTGCATAACTGTGAATGATCTGTGTTCGAAGATCAGTGTTTGTTATGAAAATGAGAGTGAGAGCAAGTGAAGATGTTTTTGCGTGTGTGTTGAAATAATGAGGAGCTTATTTGGGCTTTTTGTTAGTGTCTCAACTTTTTTGGGTTTTCGAGCATGTTTTGGAGTGTGTTTGGTTTGCAAATAAGAACCATATAAGGGTTTGATAAATATAGTTGAACGATTTATTTCTATCGCGGGCTATTGCGGATTCAAAAACATTTATTTATAGCTACATTAAGTTTTCATTTAAGTGATATGTAACGGAAAAGTATAAATTATAACTTATTCCTATATATACTATAATAATAATAATAATTGGTGAAATACGCTGTTGTTTTTTTGTTGGGCTTTAAATATTTTTCGCCTTTGACCCATGCTTTCCACTTAAGCCCATGATGGTGTTGAAGCCCAGGTGTAGGTCGGTTTGCTTAGTATATACGTGTACATAGGCGTACAAAAGTAGATAACTTTCTAGAATACACAAGGTCTGATCAATTATCATCACATTCATTGTACACGGTATGATTTCGCTGTTGTTTCTTTCATATGTATTTTTCGATACACATGTTGGCATGTGTTGTTGGAAATGCTATATTATGGTATTTCTATTTTATCCATTCCCTTATGTTCATGTTTTTATATGTTGTAATGTTGCATCATGTTTTATCATCCTATATTGTTATATACTTATGGTGTTTGCGTTTTCTTATGCTACCTTTCGCCCCTGATTGAAGATTTTACCATAGTTTGCACTATTGTATTTTGCCATTATTGAGTGATACTTATTTTATGCATTTGCCTTTAAAGAAAGAAAGAATATTAAGTATGAAAAAATAATGAACAAAACAATTAAAAGGATAATGCCTGATCACTTTGAAATTTTAGCATAGTTCGCATTATTATATGTTGCTATCATCAAGTAGTAGTTAGTTTATGCCATTAGCATTAAGCAAATAATATTCGCCATGAAAAGTAAAAGCAAATCCATAAAGAGCAGAATGCCCAACGACTATGAAATGGACTGTCACGCAACAGTCATTTCTGAGAAACCTACTTTGGATATTGGCAATGGTATTGTCAATGCTATTACCAACAACCTTCATGAACGATGTTGCCCTTATGTTGGGAATTCTAACTCACAATTACGACTGAACACGGATTGTACGCCTGAAAAGCTTTCATCAGTAGACAAAGACATTTTGTCAAAACAAAGAACATTTGATTCAAACCAAATACAAGGTTTGGGTATTGTTAGTTCAGAGTCTGCAAACAGAATGGCCATTGCAACAACAAATGGCGTACACATTAGCACTCCACTATGTAAGGTAATATTTCCTTAACTATTTGTCCTTTTGTTAACCTTCACCTGAAACGAATAACTTAGTTGTTAGCTTTTGCAGGTGATGGTGCTAACGTTCACAACAAGTGTCCTACTCAATCACCATTGACTTCATGTATGAGCGCTTATTTATAACACTCCTTTTTGTATTGTCCACATGCATATACATTTTTATTGTATATGCACTGTTTTATCAACTATAGTTCTTTTTTATGCAGGTATAACCAATATCAACCCAACTGATTCAAGAAAATTGATGATTGATAATTGTGACAGAAATTGGCTAAATGAAAGAAAAGTCAAAAATGGTGTGAGTATTGTGACATAAATTGGCTAAATGAAAGAAAAGTCAAAAATGGTGTGAGTACTACGCAAAATGTTTCTGTACAAACAAACATTGTATCGAATGCTGATGCAGCACATTCTCACACATGTATGTATCTTTTACAATTTAAATATGCATATGCATTTGGTATTATTCTTTACTTCTGAGACAATCATTGGTACTGATTACTGCAGCTACAATACGGCCGAATGTTTATTCGAAGGAAAAATGCAAAAGTTGGTACAGACAGCCAGCGAATCATCGTCATATGCAGCAGTCAAAACCTGCAGGCGAACCGCAGTATAACAAACAGGAAGAAATTGCAGCAATGTCGAATTACAAGGCACAACTTCTGCATAAAATGTGTACAAGTAATGTCAACTCTAACTGCCGACAACAAAAGGCTGATAATGCTAAGATTATATCTAAAGCAAGTTCTACATCACGTAAGTAAATCATTCAAATACCTTATTTATTTACTATTACTTGATACGAAACACAAGTTCAATTGTTACCTACTACAGGTATTCGCCATCGTCGCAATTCATAAGCAGAGCATAGACATCAACATTCGTCAAATACACAACCCATACTAACGCATACCAGTAAGCCATTTTCATTACCTTTGTATTGAAAACAGCAGTATAGTTTTTTTCCTATAAAAGTATATTAATTATGGGTATCCACATTTTATTTACAGAGGTACCGTATGAGTATACACATTTAGGAAAATGTGAATGTGTGTGTCGCCATTGTGGTGCAATGTTTTGGGAATGCGAAAGACACACCAAATCAGTATCTAGACGAGAGCCTGAATATAGCAAATGTTGTCATGGAGGTCGTGTTAGCTTATGTGCAGTACCTGAATATCCGCAATACATTAAAGAATTGTACAAGAACCGACATTTTATAGAAAACATAAGGGCATATAACCAGATGTTTAGTATGACATCACTGGGGTAAATGTCGATACCTCAATCAATGATGGTAAAGGGCCATATGTTTTCCGAGTATCAGGTCAAATTTACCATTGGATAGGGTCAATGTGCCCAGACAATGATGCTACGCCGAGGTTTCTACAATTATACATATACGATACAGAAAACGAAGTGAAAAATCGTATGGCTCATTTCGGAGGCGAATGTGAAGGTGGGTTGAAAAAGGAAATTGTAGAAGGCCTTATAGAATTTTTGGATAATAACAATGCGTTGGTTCAATTATTTCGAACAGCTCGCGATAAATACATGGAATCCGACATACCAAATTTGAAAGTTAAACTTTACAACGTTATTGGAACTCGGCGTTATGAACTCCCTACACCAGAAACCATTGGAGCTATCGTTTTTGGATCATCTTCTTCTACCATGGAAAATGAATTTGATTTGATCATAGAAGAACATTCAAGGTTCCCTCAAAGAGTTAATAAACTACACCCTTGCTATATGTCTTTGCAATTTCCGTTATTATTTATTTATGGTGAACAGGGATACCATAAAGGCCTGAAGTTACTTAACACTCCTAATGCTACTACCAAGGCAAATAAGCAAATGTCTATGAATATGTATTACTCTTATCAAATACATGAACGCCTAAACCAATACACTTTACTACCAAGAGGTGGCAGATTATTTCAGCAATACGTGGTTACTGCATATTGTGCTATTGAACAGGACCGTTTGGATTACATTCGACAAAACCAAAGCGATATAAGAAACGAATATCTTTCAGGATTGTATGATGCTATTATGCGAGGTGACCGTGACGGTAGTGACTTAGGGACACGGCTGGTGCTGACTGCTTCTTTTATCGGTGGACCTAGATATATGTACTCACACTACCTTGATGCACTTGCTATCTGTCGTGTCCATGGGAATCCTTCCTTTTTCATTACCTTTACATGTAACGCTAAGTGGCCAGAAATTGAAGAATACATGGAAGCGTTCCCTGAATTAACAGCTGCTGATAGAGCTGATATAGTGGACCGCGTTTTTGAGAAGAAAATACGCGACTATATAAAGTTTGTGCGAAATTCGCAAACAATGGGCGATATAACAGCAGGTATCTCATTTACCATTTCCATATAAATATACTGTGATTTTTTTTTACCAGTTATATACATATTTTTACCAACATAAACTTATACCTATGTTTAATGTATACAGTTCTTTATACAATAGAATTTCAAAAGCGCGGTCTTCCACATTGCCATTCATTATTGTGGGTAACTGAAGCATCAAAAATTAACAAAGATAGTGATGTTGACATCTATATTTCAGCAGAGTTACCTGATCCGACACAAGACGCCGAAGGATATAGAGTCATTTCAGAGTTAATGATACACGGGCCATGTGGATATGCTAATACAAATGCTCCCTGCTTGAAAGATGGAACCAGCTGTGATCGCAATTTTCCAAAGCCATATTCTGAGAAAACATCCATTGATAAAGATGGATACGTGCACTATCGGCGGCGTGCCACCAGAATTGACACAGAACGACAAAATGTCCGACTTGATAACAGGTATGTTGTACCATATAACAAAACATTATGCATGCGGTACTATGCACGCATCAATGTCGAATATCGTGGCTGGACAATGCTTATAAAGTATTTATTCAAATACATTTCAAAAGGGACTGATCGTGTAATCGTCAATGTAACAAAACCAGTTGGTGATATTGCTTCAACAAGTAACAAACCCACAATTCAAATTGATGAAATCAAAAACTTCGTTGAAGCAAGGTACATTGGTCCCCATGAAGCATGTTGGAGAATTCTTGATTTTCCAATACATTATCGCGACCCAGCTGTGCAAATATTGGCTATCCACTTGGAGAATATGCAACAGATAACATTCCGAAGTAAAGACAATCTTCAATCCGTCGTGAATAACCCTCTTAAAAAAAACCACTCTCACTGAGTGGTTAGACTACAATAAAAGGTACACTGACGGCCGATATTTAACTTATCTGAATTTTCCAACAGAGTACGCTTGGTATCCAACAAACAAGTACTGGCAACGGCGACACAATTTGAGTAAACATTCTATTGGCAGGTTAACATATGTTCACCCAAGCGTCGGCGACTTATTTTATCAGCGAATGTTACTCTGCCATCAAAAAGGCTGCAGATCATTTCTAGAAATCCGGACGATCAACAGTATCTTGCATCCGACAAATAAAGCAGCATGTGAAGCGCTAGGTCTTCTTGGTGGGGATCAGGAATGGATAGAAGCCTTGCAAGAAGCTGCAATATCTGCTACAGCTTCAGAACTTAGAAAGCTCTTTATCCAAATTCTGATGTTTTGTGACGTAGGAAACCCTCTGTCTTTATGGGACATGTTTTGGAAACTTATGTCAGATGATATCCCACGCAGACTTTCAAAAACTCTTCAGCTACCACATATTGAGAAAAGTGAAAAAAAAAATGAAAGCAAGTGTACTCTTAGACCTTGAAGCAATGTTGAATTCAAACTCAAAGTCATTAAAAGATTTCGGCCAGCCAATGCCTCCTCAAGATATGTTAAAAACATTACAAAATAGGCTGCTGATGGAAGAGACGAATTATAATCCGGAGTTACTCTCAAAAGAAAAACAAACATACATACAAAATCTCAATACAGAGCAGAAGCCAATATTCGACAAGTCATTGCTGCAATTTCCAAAAATATACAAAAGCTAATATTCGTTTACGGTCATGGTTTTCTTTGGAAGGCAATAACGTATGCTCTACGTTCAGATGAGAGAATTGTTTTAGTCGTCGCATCATCAGGTATCGCCTCCTTATTACTACTATCAGGCAGAACTGCACACTCTCGCTTTAAAATTCCTCTGAATTTAAATGATGGTTCCATATGCAATATTAAAAAGAATAGCCAACTGGCAGATTTATTAAAGCAAAGTGACTCGATAATCTGGGATGAAGCCCCAATGAGCGATAGACGTTGCTTTGAAGCTCTCGATAATTGTCTTAAAGACATTTTAGACAATCCAAACACTCTTTTTGGAGGTAAAAGCATAATACTAGGCGGAGAAACATTGCCTGTTAAGAAGAAGGCGTCAAAATTAGAAATAGTTGATGCATCAATAACTTCATCTTACCTATGGCCAAGTTTCAAGACATACACTCTCCACCAAAACATGCGGCTGACACAATCACAAATAAGAGAAGATGAAAAAACCAAAATTCAGACTTTCTCACAATGGCTTTTGAAGATCGGTGACGGTGACATAGGAACACGCACAGAAGATGATTCTCAGGACACGGCAACAATACAGATGCCAAATGAATGACTCGATGTTCTTAGCAGAGTTTGAGTTTATAAAAATTCGATAAACAATAAAGCTAGTCCAACAGGCCCAACTCAATGCGCTAACAAACACAGTCTAATAAGCCCAAATGAAACATCCAAATTGAAGAAATCAATGAAATAATCTAAAAGTCTAAACTTTACCGCCAAAACACATCTAACAAATTCAGCCCCAAATTAATTATAAAAAGAAAAGGAAACAATTTGGACAAAAAAAGATTACTGCTAAAAATGATTTCAAATCAGTCAAAAATTAGGGTACGCGGACAACGATTGATTCCGTCAACGTTTATCCAACCAACATCCACCGATAAGTAAGCCTTTTAGTTTTCTTTTTTAATTTTTTTTTTTTATGAGCAATTGTTGTGTGATGTTTGGATATTGTGATTGTAGGGAAAAAGTGGAGAATGGAAGTAAGAAGCGTGCGAAGATATCGTTGTCCGATTTTCTCGACAAGAAGCTGCAGAAAATGGAATCAATAGTCAAGATATATGGCAACAAACAAGAACAAGAAAGGAAGAAATATCACTCAAAACAACTTGCAATCTGCCCGGGTAAGAAACAGAACTCACGGCCCAAAATCAAGATCCACAACGGCAAGAAACCTTCCTTTATATGCAAGGAAGCTTCAGTCCAAAAATCGTGACGATCCGACGGTGCAAACTCTCCGGGGATCGACGAAACACTGCTGCTGGGTTTTGGGTGATAAGAACTTCCGAAAATCATCTTCTTTTTTTCTATTTCCTTACTAATCTTCTCTCTTAATTTTTTCACACTATTATAATGAGCAAAGGATAGCCCTAAATAAGGACTAAATGGACCCAAGATGGCCCAATTGTTGGGCTCTTAAACCTCATGGACAAAAAAAAAACCCCACAAAGTCTCCCCCATATTTCTGTCTACGAGGATAGTTTCGTTTTCGCCATTCCGGCGAACGAGCAAACAATCTCAACTTTTATTCTTTTGCTACTACCTTCGTCAACATATCGGAAGATTAATCACCGTATGAACTTTATTAAGATACAAACATACCATCATTCAATGGCAACTCTAATCCAATGATACCGATATCAATATTGTTTTGTTCTTCTTATGAAACATATCGAATATCTTAGCAAAGGTGAATAGTAATTTTGATTGTCAGCAAAGACGCATAAACGTAGTTGCTTAAAACCAAGTTATCTTTAGCAAAAAACCATTTCACCCACAATAGTTCTTTGCACGCTTCGTTGCTTTGCTACAATACTCAGCATCTGTTGTCAGAAATGCCAACACACTTTTGTCAATACTTGATTGCCATGAAACAGCTCCCCCGCTGCAAAGGTTCATACAAATATCCAGAAGTGGACTTCATGTTGTCCTTATTCCAGCCAAAATCTGAGTCTGTGTAACAACAAAGCATGGGTTTTCCCAGTTTCCAAATGTGATAACCCCGCATATGGAAGTACCTCGCAGATATCGAAATATCTATTTAAAACAAGCTTCCCAATGCTTCTTTACCCAAGAATTTGAACAGGAACCGACTTGACAACACAACCACATGAGCTAAATTCGGCCTTATTACACACATAACATACATTAAGCTACCGAACGCTGAGGCATATGGAACTCAATCCATATTTTCAATATTCTTCAATAGAAGAAGGACAATCCTATGCAGTAACTTAAAGGTTTTGGAGTTAGAAGGGAACTAACTTACTTTAGCTTTATCCATGTAGAACCTGCGCAGCAACCTTCTCCATGTATTGCTCTTGTGATATATGCAACATTCTTGTTACCCCTAATCGCGGAAAAATCCGAATGCAATGAATTTGTTTCTTGCTGGCACCACCAAGTCTTTCATAGCAAAGATTTGCTGCAAATCTTGCTTCAATTGGAGCCAATTCTTCCAATGATCTTGCCAACAATAGTCAGCGATATCATCAACATATACAATAAGATGATGAAGTCATCATCACCGAAACTCTGAAAGAAAAACACAATGATCAGAAAAAGTCTTACTAAGCCTGCTTCCCTATAAAAACCAGACTCAAACTTCTTGTACACTTACTGTCTCGGTGCGTTTGCTTCAACCCATAACAAACTCTTCAGAGAGTCTACCACACGAAGTCTTCCTTTTCCCCCTTAACCGAAAGCCCATCAGGTTGTTCCATATAGATTTCTTTATCCAGATCACCATGAAGGAAAGTTGTCTTGCGAATCCATTTGCTCTCACCTCAAAGAACGAGGCTACGCCAAAACCAAGAACAACTCGAATAGATCCCACTTCACGACTGAGAGAAAAATCCCATCACATACAATACCTTTCTTCTGACTGGAAACCTTACCACCAATCGCCCTTAGTACCTCGGTCTAGGAGTATACTCTTCAGTCTTCAATTTGTAAACCCATTTGTTTTTCAAAGCTCTCTTGCCCTTAGGCAACTTCGTCAACTCAAAGGTATTGTTCTCATACAAGGATTTTCTCATTCTTGCATGGGCAACAAACCATTCTTTCTTGTGTTCATCTTCCATAGCTTCTGCATAACACTCGGGCTCTCCCCCATCAGTGAGTAAAACATACTCATTTGCAGAATAGCGTATGGAAGGATGATGATCTCTAGTGGACCGCCTAAGTGGAACAAATGGTGGCATAGGCACTGGCAACGCCAGGATGAACGTCTTCATCTAGGTTTGGTTGCTATGAGCATCAAACATCATCAACACCATATTTTTCATCATTCTGAATATCATCTCCAAACTGTGCATCAAAATGTTTTGAAGGAACCGGATCTAAGTCAATAGGATCATCATTATGTTGAGGAATTGTCTCCTTCTCATCTTCTCAACATCTCAAAGTTAGATCTCCGTCAAAACTCTTCTACATCTCGGCTGCGAACGGAGTTTCTTTGTACTGGGGTCATAACAAACCTTGTACCCAAGATTCATCTTGATGATACCGCGAGGTATCACACATGGCTTTCTTCACATCAAGCCTTTGCTCTTTCATCTTTTGGGAATATTGCACATATGCCTTTACATCAACAGACCTCGTAAAGATGATGTATGAAACATCTTTGCCGCTCCAAACCCTGTCAGGAACATCAAAACGCAAAGGAAACAAGGGGTTTTAAATTAATAACATGTACTCCCTCATGCCCAGTTTCAAAGCTCACCCAAAAAAGAAGCAGCAACCCTGACATGTGAA
This sequence comes from Tanacetum coccineum, assembly GCA_026074375.1. NCBI lineage: Eukaryota > Viridiplantae > Streptophyta > Magnoliopsida > Asterales > Asteraceae > Tanacetum > Tanacetum coccineum. Next base: position 11,230 of record BQNB010060701.1, read on the forward strand.
TCAAAACTAAAAATTTGACTCTCTCTAACCAAGGTTCTATTCATTCATACCGCTCTGCCAAACATTCAATTGCGGTGTCTCGGTGAGATCTATTGATGCTGAATTCCATGCTCTCTACAATACGCGTCAAAGGGGCCAATGTATTCACCTCCATTATCACTTCGAATACATTTAAGTTTCTTCCATGTCTGCCTCTCAACTAAAGCATGAAACTGCTTAAACACATCCAATACTTGATCTTTAGTCTTCAAGGTGTATACCCAAACCTTCCTTGAATGATCATCGATGAAAGTGACAAAATACGAACACCCACCAAGTGTCTTAGTCTTCATGGGACCACAAACATCGGAATGTACCAGATCAAGTATGTTCTCCGTCCTAAAAGAAGGACGACTCTTAAAAGCACGTCTGCTTTCCTGCCAAACAGTGAGAGCACTTCTTCAGGTTAATATCATGCACACCGGATAACACATTCTTTTTAGAAAGAATAGACATCCCTTTTTCACTCATGTGACCAAGTCTCTTATGCCATAACTCGGTCATATCATCATTGTCTATAGCATTGACAATGCTCTTGGAGATCTTCGAATGTGTCATGTATAACTTGGATTCCCTTTTCCCTCTTGCAACAAATCAATGATCCGAGAGTCACTTTCCACAAGCCATACCAGAACTGTTATGGTAACCACCTTCGATCAAGAAGACCGTTTAGATAATATTGAGACTCAAAATCCGGACAAGTTTCTCACATTATGAAAACCAATTCCCTCCCTGTGTCAAACTTCAAACAAATATCTCCATACCACAATCCTAGATACCCATATTACCACATCCTATTACAACACCGAAATCACCTGTGTGTAAAAAAAAAATAATCTTATCGTATTGCATACAGACAATAGCACCACTATCAAGAATCCAACTCGAATCATCATGAGCAAGGTTTAACCATATCGCATAATCTAAACAAGACAAAGAACCGCATCTGTGTGTATTCACTTCAGTAACTGTCATCAACCATCATCAATCTTTCTTGTGTTTGTTCTTCTGATTATTGTAGTTTTTCTTTCTTGTCTCCCACCTTTTTTAACTGTCTGCATGAACTTCAATGTGTGTTCCCTTCTGTGGCAGTGATAACATTCAACCTCAGCAAATTTTTCTTTATGCTAGAAACTAGCTACGAATGATTACCGCTGTTACTCGGCCTCTACTTTTATTTTCTCCTCTGCCTATCGGTGACCAAGAACATCTGAATGTGAAAAGAGGAACGCTTGTGACTTTCTTTCTCATCTCTTCATTCAAAATACTACCTTTAAGTCAATTCATGGTGATAACTACCATCTGATGCAAGAGTTTGGAGACAATGATGTCCTAAAGATTCCCAAGTATCCGGTAGAAACAAGTACCGAAAGAGCCACAAGCCTTGAATCTCACTTCCAAACTTATAACCCCATACCTGCAAGCTGATTTATAATACCCTGAAACACATTTAAGTGATCGGTAACAGGGGACCCATCAGTATACTTTAATCTCATCATTTGCTTGATTAAGAACAACTTGTTGTTTCCAGTTTTTCGAGCATATAACTGTTCAAGTTTGTTCCAAAGAGTACGAGCATGCGTCTCCTCACAAATATGGTTAAAAACATTATCATCAACCCACTGCCTAATATAACCACAAACCTGTCTATGCAAAATAGTCCATTCTGCATCTGTTTTGTTCTCAGGTTTCTCAGTACTAAAAACAGGCAAGTAGTAGTCTTTCACATAAAGGAGATCTTCCATCTTCCCTTTCCAAACATGATAATTAGAACCATTCAAATTAACCATCCTACTTGTATTAGCTTCCATCGTTCAAACAGGTAAGTATCCCCCAACCAAGAGCCTACAGCTCAGATTACCAATTTGAGACGGGGAATAAATTCATTGGATCACAACGGTATAAACATAACAAATGCTGAAGCAAAATCTTCGTATGACAAGCGACTGTATTACCCAAACCCTATGAACCTTATGAGGAAGTAAACAAATAAGGCAAACTAAAAGCAAACACTAACCAGCCCCCCAAACAATATCAAAGTCAACAAATCAGCAGTATTAAAGAAATCGAAACACACACAAGAACACCAGCTTTTACGTGAAAACCCCAAAGTGGGTAAAAAACCACGGACACCTAGTGGCCTTGCTTAAATCCACTAACAAGCAAGAGAGGTACACAAAGTATTCTCTAGATAACACTAGAGGCATACAACAATCATCATAATCTTGGAATCAATATCAAGATATATGACAACAAACAAAGAACTAGAAAGGATGAATATCACCAAACAACTTGCAATCTGACCGGGTAAGAAACAGAACTTCCAGGCCTCAAAATCAAGATCCCAACGGTCAAAACCTTCCTTTATATGCAAGGAAGCTTCAGTCCAAAAATCGTACGATCGACGGTGCAACTATCCGGTATCGACGAAACAACTGCTGCTGGGTTTTGGTGATAAGAACTACCGAAAATCTCTTCATTTTTTCCTTTCTTTACTATCTTCGCGTCTTTTTTTTCACACTTTATAATGAGCATAAGGATGCCCTAAATAAGGACTAAATGGACCCAAGATGGGCCCAAATGTGTTGGACTCTTAATCCTCATGGACTAAGAAAATACCCAACAAATGAAACATCCAAATTGAAGAAATCAATGAAATAATTTAAAAGTCTAAACTTTACCGCCAAAACACATATAACAAATTCAGCCCCAAATTAATTATAAAAAGAAAAGGAAACAATTTGGACAAAAAAAGATTACTGCTAAAAATGATTTCAAATCAGTCAAAAATTAGGGTACGCGGACAACGATTGATTCCGTCAACGTTTATCCCAACCAAATGCCAACGATAAGTAAGGCCTTTTAGTTTTTTTTTTGTTTTTTTTTTATGAGCAATTGTGTGTGATGTTGGATATTGTGATTGTAGGGAAAAAAAAAAAAAAAAAAAAAAAAAAAAAGAAGAAAAAAAAGAAAGTGGATAATGGAAGTAAGAAGCGGCGAAGATATCGTCTGTCCGTAATTTTCTCGACATGAATGCTGCAGAAAACTTCTACCTGATCCATCCAAATTAAGGTTAAGCCATGATAGTTTATTGGGGTATAAAATGTTTTGTTGTTGTTAGATGTTAAAATGATATTATGATCAAGTGTAAGTCGAGTATGAGCGAATGTGTTATGTGTTTGTGTATAATTAAGTGATATTAATGGCAAATAGGAAGCTCGTTATGATATATGCGCCTTAGAGTGTAAATCCATTCGGGATTTTATATATAAGAGAGGTTACAACAAGGGGTGTTCCGGGATGTGTTTTTTTGGCATTATAGCGGCTGTATGAGCTTATTTGATTTCGGCATTATATTTCATATGCCCCAATTATCCGGCTTATATGAAAACTTGTGGGCTTATATAAGCTTGTCACTAGACTAGAATTGTGTTTTAGGAGCTCTTTGGGATATAATGGCTTATGACGTACAAGCACTTACAAATAAGCACCAACAAAAGGTGCTATCTAATTAAAGTGCGAATTTCAGCTATGTAAGCATTTAATCTAATAGAATTTAAGCAAATAAAAAAGTAAGCGTCTTAGTCAATTGATCTCAAACACATCGTAAAGCTGTCTTTGGGGCTATCATTTTTGGATACACTATGTCTATTTGTCCAGATTATCACTTATTCGAGTTCGAACAACACCCTTATAACTGGTTATCCTTCCATTTGAAAGTGCAACAACCGTTTGTAACGGACTTACATAAGCATCTGATTGCCTCTTTAGAGTTTCTAAGCAACAGTGTAGTCATTTATCATTTTTATTCTTAATATTAACATTAGTTTTATCAGTCATCAATGAGTTTCATATTCGATTCTAGTTATCCAATAATCAATAGATACGTTTCATGCGCTCTTAAGACTCCCAGGAAAGTTTTAATGAAATACTGAACACAATTTAGTCACAAACATTGATCTGTACATGGAAACCGCTGTTTTATATTTTCAATGGTTTGATAACGTAACGTCAAGGACTTGAACACATTAAAGTAAGGCAGAGAAGTGTGCGTAAGGTGCCACACACCCCTCACCCTTGAAATTAGTCATTACTGTGCCAGGAGGATTACTACAACGCAAAGGATGACAAGAGTGATTAGTACTGGAAACATAAGTTTAAGTACACGTTTATGGCCCATATAGAGGTGATTGTGATAGTGCTTACCCAACTATATAGTAAGATATCAGACTTTTCAGTTTTGTATTTCCCCTTGTCTCGCTGTATGATTAAGAACTCAGTAGTAACTATTGTCAGGAGAAGATTAGTATGGAAGAAACAAGAGTGACTTGTTGGAAATTTGAGCTAAAGCAGATATGATTAACTGCGCTACCCATAAAACAAGTTGAAAAGCAGTGAAATTTTTTTTCCGTTAACTTTCATGTGTTGGAGGTAAAACCAGGTTTGTAAATGGAGTCCCATAACACTGTACTCTTTGAAATTTTCTAAGCAATAGTGACAATTTTTATATTCACTTCCCAGTTATCCATGATTCTAGTGACACGTTTATGCCGTTCTCAGGAGTCAAGACTACTGAAAAGTTCAATGAATTGTAGGATACATCTTTGTCACCAAAATTAATGTACTTTCTTGAAGTTTGTGTTATATTTGATATATAAAATAAACATCAAGGAATGCAGCAACTCAAAGTAAAGCTTTGAGTGTCCCTAACTCGTCGTCCCCCCTTGAGATCAACTTTCTTGTATTTGAACTATACCTTCACGGTAATGGAGGAAATGGGTGATTAGTTGGAAAATAAAGTTAAGTACCTTTTACGCGGTGGTAATGCAGGAAATGATGATTTAGTTGGAAGAGTATTTTAAGTAAAGTTTTGGCCCTTTTAGGTGCTCGGGTTGTGCTACCCATAAGCTTTATATCATCTTTTGTAGTTTTGTGCCTCTTATTCTCCCTGTGATGGATTCAAGAAGTCAGTAGTAGTTATATTCAGGAAGACAAGATTAGCATTGAAAAACATGAGTGACTTGTTGGAAATTTAAGTTAAAAACGTGTCGGCCTGTGTAGGAGATATGATTTAAGTGCCCTACCCATAAGTTCTGTTAAAACTGCTGTTATTTTTTCCTTTACTTTCACTGTGTCATGTTCATGAACTCATTAGCAATTATTGTCAGGGTAAAGACGGACCATTTCTATCACCGGGAACAAGTATAAGTGCTAAACGGCCTATTGATGGGGCAAATGCTTACCATCAAACTAAGGGACCAGAGTTGGATGGTTTACTTGGTGTTGTTCTTGAGCAGTTTAAGCCCAGTAAAGAGAACGAAAAAATTAATGTTATAGATCTAGACGACGAGATCCATATCACACATTTGACAGAAGAATCACAAACTCAGGATTCGTCCAAGAGAAGAAACACATTTGGAGGTGTAGCCGATTTACTCTTTTACCGTTTGTTTGCTACAAAGACATATTATACATATGTTCTGTAAGTAACTAGTTCATTAACATTTGAGTGTTTTTAATGATCACAAGGTTTGTATGGTAAACCGCCTGCTCCAAAGCGTTTGGTTATTCTGGGAGATGATCCAAAACCGAGGCAAGCAAACTATAACAGACCCTTTATCAGAAAAGAGAAACCACTTCCTCTTTATAACCACTGTAAGTACCAAATCATTACTGTTTTGAAAACTAGTACGTGAAATTTTCATATAAAATGTAAAATTATAGGATAAATTGTGTGTCCTTGAACAGATGCTGGAGGCAGTGGATGGTGGGACAGCGATATGAAAGACATTGACAACGAAGCAGTTGGTTCCAATGAAGTGTGGGAGGGAGCGGGGTCTGCCACAATGGGTGGACTCGATTGGCATTGATCCAAACATCCAATTGATCATCAACTGCCCCAACTCGAAAATGGACCCGGTGAGGTAATTTGATGGTTTCAATACCTTTTGTGTATGTTATGTTTAGCCTAAGCAAGTTTTGTCTGTAATTTTGTTTGCAGGATATCATTATTTATGCACAACTGATTATGTAAATCATACATATGTTAAAACAGACATGATTAGAGCGGTTGGTTTAGCTGTCTAAGGGTTGTCTTAATTTTGTGTATGTTAGTCCTTAAGAACCATTGCTTGATAGTTATGATAAAAACCTACATTTTTAATCTGGACAAAGAACGTGCTCCGGCTATACTTTTTAGATTAGTTGAATGAAAACTGTTAAATAATTTGAAAAAGTAGTACATGAAATCGGCTTCAGTTTATGAATTAGTTAAATGGAAGGTGTTAATGCAAGGTTTAAAATCATGAAATCTGTTTAATTCTTATGAAATGGAAAATGATAAGACTGCGTTTAGTTGGAGGAAAACACATTTGTTTTCCACAAAATGTTTTGTGGAAAACAAGGAAAACAGAGATCGCGTTATTTCGTCATTTTCCAACAAAATTCTCTACAAAACACAAAATCCCTATTTTCTCTATTTTTTGCGATTTCGTCAGTTTTTTTGCGATTTCGTTCTTTTTTTTACGATTTCGTCCGTTTTTTACGTTTTCGTCCGTTTTTTCACGATTTCGTCCGTTTTTTCACGATTTCGTCCTTTTTTTACGATTTCGTCCGTTCTTTTACGTTTTCGTCCGTTTTTTACGTCTTCGTCCGTTTTTTACGATTTCGACAGTTCTTTTACGTTTTCGCCCGCATTTTTACATTTTGGTCCGTTTTTACGATTTCGTCCGTTTTTTATGTTTTCGTCCGTTTTTTACGATTTCGTCCGTTTTTTTACGATTTCGTCTGTTTTTTTACGATTTCGTTCGTTTTTTACGTTTTCGTCCATTTATTACGATTTAGTTCGTTTTTTACGATTTCGTCTGTTTTTTTACTATTTCGTCCTTTTTTACGTTTTCGTCCGTTTTTTACGATTACGTCCGTTTTTTTACGATTTCGTCCTTTTTTTACGTTTTCGTCTGTTTTTTTACGATTTCGTCCATTTTTTTACAGATGAAAACGTAAAATTATAGACGAAACCGTTCAAAACGGGCGAAAACGTAAAAAAACCGGACGAAAACATAAAAAAAAATCCACAACTAAACATCACCTAAGTATTTTTGTTCTAAACTTCGTGTTTAGAAATCTTCCAAATTTAATGGTTATGACACGTGGAGAATGATAAGTATTTTTTTCTTTACCCGCGAGCCATCATGTACAAATTTGTTTCGTTAGAATGGGCTGGTCATGTTACCCCATTGGTTTATGAATTCATTACTTTTGTTACTTGTTTGAAATGTATCCGTTTTAAGCGTATGATCGTTTACGATTCGGATCTCAAGGCTTTGGCTTAAATAATTGGGGAACAACTTGAAGTTTTGGAGATTAAGTTGTGCTCGAGGTTTTCTACGGATGGATTGTTGCATATCGGGAAGTATTGTAATAATTTAGAAACTTTTTGTTTGGAAAGATGTTTAATTCATGGTTACACGAATTAGCTTTAATTCATGGATAATAAAGACCTTGTTCTCATTGCGAAAAACAACAGTAAAACTTTAGGTGGTGTTTAGTTGTAGAAATTTTTTCATGTTTTTCTGTTTCTAAATTCCTAGAGAAGGGAATGAGTTTTCTTCTTTAGAGAAGAGTTGAGAATTTTGGAAACTTGTTTAGATGTGAGTTGTATTTTTCCTTTTAGAAATGGAGAATAGTAAAATGTGATTTTCGGTTTTTCTATTTAAAATTAAGAAAATGAGAATTTCCTTTTTTTGAAAAATATTGGAAAAAAGTGCGTCTAAACAAGTTTTCAGTTTTTCCATTCTCAAATGAAAAATTTCCTGAAAAAATTTGATATTTTTCCCCAACTAAACACACCCTTAGTTTCTTTGAAGGTGAATAATGGTCATCTTAAGTATGTTGTGGAAATTTGTAGATATGCTGTTAAGTTAACAATAATACTTCATAATACTTTATAATTCTATAATAATTCCATAATAAGTGTTCATTTTAAATACTTTGACTAAGTTAACACCGAATTTTGACCAAACTGACTTTTTTGGCTGGTTCGGCTCAAGACTCAAGTTGCCTCGATCACTGACCTTATAGCGAGTAATTACTTTTATGCTTATGTTTCATAAGCTCACATTTTGTGGCTTATTTTGAAGCTTTTCTACTTATATAGCTTCATTATGTCACAATGAACTCACGTAAGCAAAAAAGTTTCAAAATAAGCCACAAAATGTGAGCTTACGAAACATAAGCCCAAAACCCAAATAAACCATATGCCCGCTACATAAGCCGAAACAAACACCCAAGGGTGTTTGTTTAAGCTTATTTGATGGCTTGCGAGCTTATTTGATTTCGGCTTATATTTTATAAGCCTAAAATTTCTAGCTTCTTTTGAGATTTTGAGCTTATATAAAGCTTATTATATGATATAATAAAGTTATATAAGTCGATTAGTTAAAAAATAAGCCAAAATGACCGGGCTTATGAAATATAAGGCGAAATCAAATTAGCTAATAAGCACACAAATAAGCTTAAACAAACACCCCTTGGAGCTATTAAAAAACTTTTATGATAAAAAATATATAAAAGGGTTAGCTAAGTATGCATTTCTTAATCCTTATCACCAAATACAAGAAATAATATGTAACATTTGCCCTTTTTGTGTTCTGAATATTTCATTTTTAGTCATTTGACTATTTGACGTTTGTCAGTTTATTCAGATTTTGTACCGTGTTGACGGTGATGATTTTATGAGAATTGTGGTGATTTATGGTTAATTGTGAATAATATTCCTTTTTATAGGTTATTATTATGTTATTTGTATTCCGGGTGGTTTGACCCGTAAATTATGAGAAATGCCGAAAAACGAGTCCTGACACGTCCGTTAATGTCCATATGAGTTTTGAAGGGTTTAAAGTGTAAATATGTCGTGTAAATACTCTAGGTCAATGGAAAAGTATTTTTAAGGGGAATAAAAATGCTAATTAACTTTGGGGAAAATTTTGCGACCAAGTTTTACGAGTATTTAAGTGATCCCGACACGAAAAGAAAGACCCGACACCCCATAGGATGCCATAACCGGTCATGTAAGCTTAAGGGGACAAGGAGGCTTAACTTTAGCTAATATGTCCCAAGGTTGTACACATATATGCCTTTCACTAGACATTTCCACTCATTTCTTTTCATTTCAAAAAAAATAAAACACACATAGGTGTGTGTGTGTTCGTCCGCCACCATCTACCACAAACCACCATAGATTTTCCAACTTTGATCAAGAACGTGATATTCCGGGTTGATACGAGTATTTGAGTATTCATTTAAACAACGTTTGAGTTGTCCGGTTCGTGTCGAAATACTACAATTTTGGAAGATTTTTCTTGTAAGTTTTCAATTTACATTTCGTTTGTCCTTATTGGTTTATATTGAAGCATAGATATTATTGTTTGTACAAGTTGATCGTCGTAAAAATCAATTTTTGAAAACGAAACGAATAAAAAGGGGGTGTTTGGTTCGTCGGATTTAAAAGAGAAAAAAAAAGAGGGTTTTTTACGTTTGATGTTTGTGGTCGTGAATGGTTGAAAAACATATACGAATAGCTTAATTTTTGTATAAGCAAGGTAATAGCTTATTTTTGGGTCTTATTTTTTTTGGGCTTATTCGTGGCTTATTCTGAGCTTATGGCTCGCGGCTTATTTTGAAAAACACAAGGAAATGTGTTTTGATTAGTTAACGTGTACGCGTAGTTCGTGGACTATTTTTGTATAGCTATGGTAGAATCAAATGCGATACATAGCTATTAACTTATGGATAAGCTTAATATATGATTGTGGGAGCTTATGGATCACGGGCCCATAAGCCTATTTAAGGTCCGTGCTAAATAGGAAGGCTATGAGGTCCAATTATTTTTCTCCTTATTAAGTATGAGCTTTATGTAATAAATGGACCTTGGTTTTGGACTTGGATCGTATTTTGGACTTATAAATATCTTAATGGACCCTTATTGGGCCTTAAAGCCCAATAAGCGATATTTAGTCGTTATAAGAGTTTTGACGGACTTTTTGAAAGTGAAATGTATTTACGAAGTGGTATTAAACGATATTTTAGGGAAAAACGTTTTAGTAAACGTTAAAGATCGAGATTTTGGAGTTTTGTCGGAAAAGTGTCGAAAGTTTGAAAAGTGTTTGAAATAAAGGTTAAAAACCTTGGAAAACGTTGTATGAACGTACGGGTCATGTCGAAATTTCGTAAAAAGTTTATACTTAGAAATTTTACCTAAAAACATGATTTTTGATTTTAAATAATAAAATATTATTTAATTATTTTATTTATTTAATAAATTCACTAAAAGACGAAAAATATAATTTTTCTCGAAACCTCTCAAATATGTTTATTATTAGTAAACGTTCCATTTTCAACCCTATTATGATTATTTTCATGATGACTCAAGTCACCGAATAGACTTATCGAGATATATTTATAATTATTAATTATAAATATTTACTTATATTACTTATCTATTTTCTTTAAATAGTATAAGTATGTATTATTGAGTAATGGGATTGATATGATTGTTGGGATATGTCGTCAACCATCACACCACTGAATTGTTATGGGTAATTGTACAACGCGTCAGACTCTATGCATCAAACATGAAGACTGTTTTAGAAATGAATGATTAAAATGAGACATTAACTGGACTAGGTCGTATGCGGACATCGTTGCATTTGCCTGTGTGATTGAGATTTGGTTGCTAAAGACTTACTTGAGGCGAGTTCTCGTAGCCCCATTTTTACTGTCTTTTCCGTTGGGGGAAAATGATACTCAAATGTGTTTTAAAATGTTTTGAATTGAACTGCGCGAAATGTGGTTTTGTTTTTGGGATAAGCTATGTGCTTATGACTGCTATGTGAATATTATGTGTTGCATGATTGTTTGGATCGGAGGGGTACGCCTATCCTAGTATTTGTATGATTGTTTGGATCGGATGGATACGCCTATCCCTTTATTTTCATGATTGTTTGGATCGGATGGGTACACCTACCCAGTATTTGTGTAGTTATTGGAGCGGATGGGTACGCCTACCCTGATATGTGTGAGGTCCTGCCCTAATTTAGTGCTCCAACTGGTAGGCCATTTAGGTTCGTAAGTGACATATGGTGATTGGCTAGCGGGATTGCTAGGTAGTGTTACATGACTAGCGGGGATGCTATGTCTTGGGTTGTTTGCATATATATTCACTGTCATATTACACTATTTTGAAATATTGGCACAACTTTTGGGTTTAAGGACAAACCTACGAGCTCACCAACATTATTGTTGACGTTTTCGAGTATCATTTTCAGGTGAAGTGAAAGAGGAATAAGTGGGTGATATGTGATAGCAGACTTAGAAGCATCCCGAGTGGATTTTCATGTGAAGTCTTGCTTGTTTATTTTATTTGGTTTTAGTATTTGGAAGATTTTGGTTTAAGTTTGGATTTGGACCCCTGTGTGGGCTATTGGATTGGTAAGAGTTTATGGATTTGATTATGATTTGGGACATCACTCGAGGTTGTTCATGGTTGATGGTCTTCGTAACACTTAAGTTTATGCATTGTAGTTTTCTCTATATTGTATCTTGTGTTATGATTAATCATTATGTTGCATTTCTAAGTTTCCGCCATTGTCAGGTTGTGACAGATTGGTAATCAAAGCCAAGTTTATAGAGAACTAGGTGGGTTGACCTAGACTATAACCTAAGATCCGTCATTTAGTTGCGTATAGGATCTATGTGCGCGGTGTTTCGCTTTTACTTGCTTTCGCGTGTTCGCGGTTTGGTGCTTTAGTTATGTCAGTCGTTGAAATGTGTGAGCTCAATATTGAGTACGACGATGAAAGGATGCGAATATAAGTACGGTGGCCAAGGTAGTTATAAGCGTATCACAACTCACTCGTATTTAGTAATGCCGTTCACACAAATCGATGTTGACACCATAAGGTGGTATTATGTGTATAGTTATATATATAGTAAGATATTCTCTCATATTGTGTTAGTCTTCTGCCTACCTAACGTTGGGCTGTTCTCCCTCGTATAGATAATGTCGCAAGGATAAAGGACCAAGTGTTGGCCGGCCGTTGCAGAATCGCGAGGAGGGGAACGGGGTTGTACAGGTTGGTAGAGGTGGAGGGTAGAGGACTAGGGAAGGGTAATGATGTGAGTGTTGATGATTTGAATGGTCAAGGGATATGACCAAGGGGATGGAGCTAATGGGGGCGTAGAGGTAGTCAATGGGAATGTAGGGGAGTCAATGGGGGTGTAGGAGGAGCACCCGACTTCTTGACGATCATTGCCCAGCAATTGCAGAACCTCTTACCCACTATTCTAGCTCATGTTGGTAACCAAGGTAATGTTGGAAATCAAAATGGTAACGTAGTTAATGAGAATGTTCAAGAAAACGTAAGGAATGTGTTGATGAATAGCAACCGGGTCGGTTTCTCATATAAGGAGTTCTTAGCTTGTAACCCTAAGGAATATGATGGTAAGAGAGGTTCTATAGTTCTTACTAGATGGATTGAGAAAATGGAGTTTGTGCAAGATATGAGTGGTTGTAGTGTTGACCAAAAAGTAAAATACACTGCTGGTCTGCGTGATGACAAAAAGCCATCATGCCACGAACGAATGATAAGACGAGTAAGAAAGGACTAGCACCGAGGACGGCGCTTCCTTAAGGTGGGTGGAATGTAACAACCCGAGTTTCACGACGAGTATGACGATCGCGAGTTCGACGTCATAATTATTATTTTATAAATTCGTGTGAGCGAACGTCGACATTTAAATTTTTATTTGTCATAAATAATTATTTTCGTATTTTATTACGAACGAAAATTTAAAATTTTTATTTTTGACGTTTCGGAGTCAAAGTGTGATCGCGCGTTCGTTTAATCGTTTTAAGTATTGTAAAAATTTACGACGCATCTCGTTATTAATTTTAAGATCGTAAATTTATCTTTTTACCCCAAAAAACGTTTCGGGGTTCATTTTTGTTCCTTGTCGTGAGCCGAAACCTGTGTTTTTAAATGTAACATTTATTAATGTTAGAAACTAAAATAAAACGTGACGAAATAAAAATATTTACGAAAGTGATATAGGTAACGTTGTGGTCAGTTAAGTTAAACCAAATGAACGTCCCTATGTATTAGTTTTGCAAAAACTTAGAAGTTGGAGGGACCATTTGTGTTAAACTCTCAAATTTAACTTCTATAAAAAGAAGTCATAAGCAACATTTCTATACTTTACAAAATTCATTTTCTTTGTTTCTCCCCTAGCCATCCACGACCGGCCAAAGCTCTAACCCACCCGAATCCGTCGATTTTTCGACATGCATTACGATCCGACTTCAAAATATTAATCCCCACATCAATACCTACATATCCCACTAAAGAAAATGCACATGCATTAAGTTTTGAAGAAGTTAGATTTTTGGTTAGTTCTTGGGGGTTTCGAGTATAAGGGTGTGTTTATCATTGCTAGATTAGTGTTTCGAGCAAGTGGTTTGATCGAAAAAGTTTCGGTTGGGTTTGTCTTTTTTTTGGTGTTCTCGTCCGTACGGTTTCAGAAGGGGGAACCGTAGTAGAGTTTGTTAATTGCTATGTAAGTATTTTATTTACTAGTTAATAATTATTTTTATGATTCGATTAGTTTTCGATAAATGCATGTGATAAAATCCGAGCGAAACTTGCGTCGATTAGAATAGTTATGATATGTGTTGATTGAGCGAAGTGTGTAATGTTTATAGACCATTTTGGGTATATTGTAAATGGATTTCTTGGATCAAATGATTTTATAAGGTGCTTTTGTAACAAATAAAAATGAGCAGAAACTATTGACACGTAATTTCAAGGTTCGAAATTCCAATAAGATGTTTTGATGTTGAAATATGATAGAGTTCGTCCTAATGTACGTTTCGGTAATTTGAACGTCCCGTAACTCCTAATAACGGAGAAGTTACGGCAAAAACAAGTTTAGAAAAACTATAAATTGCAATCAGCTATTTGAGCTTATTTTAGTTGCTGATCAGATTTTCGATGGCCGTTTTGGGCACTTTCGAATCCGTTTCGGCCTTCCGGCGAAACACGAAGTTGTTCGGAATGATGTTTTCTATAAAAATCTCTTTTTGGTCAAAGTCACGAAAACGTGATATAGCAGGTCAAAACCGATGGTCAAACTGCTGCGTTTTTATTAAAAATACAAGTTACAGCAGATTCTTGCAGGGGCATTTTCGTTATTTTCCGTCGAGTTTCGGGTCTCGGCTAAAACTAAAAAGTTGTCCGGAATATTGTTTCGCATAAAATCTCTTTTTACTCCGAATCATGGAAAATGTGAGTTAGGAGGCGTCGTTTGAGCGGTCAGAATTTGGGTAAAAATAAATATAAGTATAAAGTCAACAGAAAGTCAATGTTGACTTAAAAGTCAACGGGTCATATAAATGATTATATTATTTTGTAACTAAGTACATTAATACTAATTATTAATCACCGACATAAATTATAGGTCGTGATCGTGTTCATTGATTTTCCGTGAATTGTTTCGGTTATTTATCATCGGCTTTTGATCAAGGTGAGTTCATAGCCTCGCTTTTAAAGTTTTTAATGTTTTTAACTCCGCGAGTGGGATATATTGCTTGTTTTGTGAAATTGAACGCAAACTGTTTTTGATACATGAATATGATTCCTTCACTACTGAGTATATTCCTTTTTCTGTGTATCCGTTAATTGCCTACTTTGTGTTGGTGAACGCTAATGCATTAAATAGATCTATTGGGTTTGACAACCCTGTCCGGGGTTTGAATCAGTGGTGAGCACCCCGTAACGGACATTTTGTTATTATTATTAGGGGAAGTGGCAAACTTTCCAGACATGATTTCATCCTACGGGATGAATGTGTTAAGTTTCGGTAAATGGGCTCTTTAGTTGGAAATCATAAAAGTTATAACTTGCTTACTCACAAAGCAACGTTATTGATGTTTTGTGGAACCCAAATTATGCGTTCTATGTGTTGATTATAAAGTCTATGAATTCACTTAACGTTTTGTTGACGTTTTTAAGCATGTATCTCAGGTTATTTGCTGTGATGGCTTGGATGGAACGGAACGCGGATTTCAAGGATGGTGCCTCGGTGAAATAATGTCATAAACTAAATTCAATGTTTTAAAATCAAGTCGTGATGTGACTTTTAGAGAATAAATTTCTTTATTAATAAGTGGGACCAATGTAACTCTGATCTTTTAATAAATGGAAATTGTGTTTTATAAACGTATCTTTAAATGTTTACTGGGACTCGTGTGCATGTATTATGAAGTAGCACCCCAATCGTTGTATTCCGCTGCGCATCGCATTTTGGGGGTGTTACAGAGTGGTACCAGAGCACGAGTTGTAGTGAACTAAGTCATTTTACAAAACTTGGACTACAAATGTTTTTGGAAAATTTTCACAAGTCCTTCACCGTTGTCCGATATCCGCGCGCGCATCGTTTCCGATCCTTAGAAGCTTATGTGGTATATTTGATTGCATATTATGTGCTTAACAAGTGGTTATTGATGTCGGGACTCGACTTAGTTTTTGATCCCACTTGAAAATTTTACTAATTGATTTTGAATTTGAACGCTCTTCTTATTGATTTTGATTCGCATAGGTTGTTTCGTAATCTATCATTTTGAGATTTTCCTGTTAATGGGAGTATGACTTTTATATGTCATCCCATAACCCTTCATTGTTTTGGAAAACGACTATTAACTTATTCTCGCATAACGTGTCGTTTGGAAACGACTATCTTTGAAGCCTTCGAATAAAGTTGGTGTGTTGTGCTTTGGTTCTTTCGTGTCGACCTTTACTTAGTAAGACTTGAAACGTTTGGGTCTGGAAACTCAGGAGTTGATGTGTTCGAAAGAATGTTAAGTCATTGGGTATGGCTTTGTATTGGTGTTTGGAGAGATTAAAATGGTGTTTGATTGGATTTTGAAATGGATTTTATGGCAGTTTGTAACTAGCAGGTTGTGGGGTTGATTGTGAATTATTTTTGGTCATAAGGCACCTGGGAAATTGGACTAGGATGTAGAAAGACATCTTAGGTACATATAGGAAATTCGGATGGAGTCATATTGACGCCCGACGAATGAGATATCGCTAAAATGGAAAAACTAGTCAGAAAATTTATACTAGAATTTGAATGAGTAATAAGTTCAAAAACTTATATAGCAACACCTAAATATGGAAAACTGTAACTTCGATATATTAAACAAACTTAGACTTGAGTGGTCGTTTCGGATTTTGCGAACGCACAGTTTAAGAGATACACTCAATTTAGTGTAGTGATAAAATTTTGGAAAAATAGGCGGCTTTGATAAATAGGGGTAAAAGGGTAATTTCACCTTGGATAAAAAAAACTTTCTGGGCAGTGGGCCCTATGTTTCTGGAAAATAGATTCAAAATGCTTTCCGTAGGCGAAAACCTCGTACTTTTATCCTTTACGGATTAGTAATTAGGAGGGTTTCAAGAACCTAAATAGTTTAGTAGTTTGAGGTCATTGTTGCCTCAAGGTTTTATCTTACCACCGGCGTTGTGGTGATGGCGCATTCTTTAGCCATTGCTTTGAATTAGAACCCATGAGAGTTCATGAATATGTATAGATCGTGTATAAATCGTTCTATGTATTAGAAACATAGAAACCGTCATGGTAGGACGTTTTGGTTTTAGAAACCATTTATGTACCCCTTTTTAGGAAATTTCGGATGTATGGGCATTGTCACCCTATGTCATTGTTATGATAGCCCTTATTGTTATGGTTTATGAGTGATGTTGTCGTAGGTATTATCTCGTTGAGTGATGCTAGGAGGTTGTTGATACCTCACGACATTAGACTCATTGTGAGATTGATATGAACTCGAGTGATTAAGTGATTTTAGTTAGCGAATTTTCACACGTGTGTATTACTTGCTTGCATAGTCCATGAGTGGGTATTATTTTTGGAACTTGCCGTGACCGTTGACCAAACTGTATTTAATGGCGTTTTGTGAAGTTAATGATTTTAAAACTGTGAATTGCGATAACGAACTTGTGTGATGAACAAATGTCGTTGCGCGAATCATATTGACTATGTTGTATAAACTGATTGTGCAAACAATGGAAAACTGGGTTTTCAAATTTCATAAACTGACCCTATGGTGTCAAATAAAATTTTCTTTTCAAAAAAAAGAAAATTTAAAAAAAATGGAAGGTGGTGCTATCTTCTTTTCGTTCTTTTGAAATGATTTGATTTTTACTATTCAAAAATTTTCTTGGAATTAATTTATGCATGTAGCGTATGGAAAAGAAACGTTTTGACGAGGAAGGACATGATGTCGTTTGGTCCTCAATTATGCATAACCTGATCAACTATGCATAATTTAGGAAGAACCACGCTATGTCGGATAAATCGTCACCCTTAAAACACTTGGTAATTGAGATAAATGTTTGGGTCAAGCTTCCCTAAGGAGAAAATATTTTTACCCTGCTACGGACCTTATGCAAGTAACCCTACTCCTATTGACTGCATGGAGAGAGTCTCATGCGAGTCATTATGACCGAGTCGTTCCGAAGCGGAAATACCTACGGTATTGTTCAGAACGAGTGTGTCTAGAAAGGAGTGATGTTTAGTTCGTAGTATTTAGGAGCGGTGATTGTTATGAAGACGCGTCAAGACCAAGTATAGTTGGTGTGCTAGTAAGCAATGATAGAGCTGAGCTATCAAGGGTGTGAACCTAATACCGACACTGAGAAAGAATCTTCTTGGAGATGTAAAGATTCCTAAGGAGGGTGGAAGCTGAGATGGTTAGTCCCGAGGTTGAAAATGAGAAATGGAGAAGACCCCTCCTACATTGGATGTATGACGCCTTAAATGTATCAACCGATGGCCGTGAAGAAGACTTCTTTCCCCGAAATGGAGTGTAGTGGTAGTGTAGTCGTAAGTATACCTGATGACGTCAAGGATTGGATTTGAATGAGACACTATACGATACTTAACCTCATTGGTCTAAGTGTAGTGCCCTTACTCATGAGAACATACTGAACTCTTTAGTATTCGCGGATGAAATCGTAAAGTTTGGAGATTTCAGATCGGAATGGTAACGTCCGTTTCCATCCTAGAGGAACGATCGAAGTAACTAATGCCTTAAGCCGAACGGTATTAGATTAGGAATGCGAGTAATTAATTTGATTTGATGATTATATTCGTCGGAGATGTAGCACGATGTATTGGGACCAAGTCGACTATGTTAGTCACGATGTGGAAAACATTAGGATTTTTATTTTTCATCAAACGAGTATCGAGCCCATGATGCTCAATTGTTCTCTTGATTGTTTCAAACGTGTCTTTTTGGACAATGTGTGATATAGTGGGTTATTGCCACTAAATTATGTGCTCTTTGTGCCTTATTGTTATGTGCTTTGATTCGGTTGTGAGGCTATTGGTCGCTTCCATTTTGCCAAGATATAGCTTAGAACGTGAGTGAGTAAGTATAATTACCCGAAGTAGACGAAGGTTGGGTTGAGAAGAACGTAAGCCTGGTAGACCATTGTCGATTGTGGCGTGTTAAGCCCACAAGCGTGATCATGGTTGGCTAAAACCTGACTGTGAGTTAGTCGAGATCACTACCCAAAAAGGCTTGGCCATCCGGCGAGCCAGGTGTAGTGAGTAAACTAGACGTGGTTGATGTGAACCGACAAGATAAGCATGAAATTGCTAAGCGTGATGGTAAGCTAGGTAGAAGTGTAGAGTCATTTTAATTGACCAATAGGTGATTCAATGCTTATGTGATTATGTGCAATGGCATTAAATCAAGTTTGATGGAGACGTATGTACTATGGGTTATTCTCGAAGCGGTAGGTCGCATTGTTAAACGAAGATCGGGAGGGGCGATGTTTCATTTTTGCCTTTGGATAATGATGATATTTTAATTTGGATACGGATATGAATACATATAAGTTTTAATTATTAGCGTCTATCTTGGTTTTGTGAACGACATATGTTTTAATTTAATTAATGACGTAAATTTCAATCTTGTGTTTGATAACCGGGATGCTGTTGGTTTTGTTGTTTTTATGATCCCCAACTAAGTTTGGATCGATCATTATTTTGGAAAACTTCTCGTGAGAGCGACGTAATGATTATCTTAATTGAATCTATTTTGCGACGTATATTATCTCTTTTGAAGAGCGCGATTATAAAGGTCTGAACACCGCGATTCGATTTTGTCGAATACATTTTTGCGATTTGTTTTCTGCCTCTTATGATAAGAGCCTTTACGATCGTATTTATATTTTGTGGTGTAATTACTATTTGTTTCGATTGACTTTCTATCCGGAATAGTCAAAACGAGTGGGAATTATATCATTTGTTTACTTACGAACGCACGAACCCGCGTAGCAATGAGAAGCTATTGTGTCCCGAACAAACGAAAAGACGAGTAAAAAAGAACGAGCACCGGGACGACGCTCCTTTAAGGTGGGTGGAATGTAACAACCCGAGTTTCACGATACGGATGACGATCGCTAGTTCGACGTCATTATTATTATTTTACGAGTTCTTGTAAGCGAACGTCGACATTTGAATTTTTATCCGTCGTAAATAATTATTTTCGTATTTTATTACAAACGGAAATTTGAAATTATATTTTGCCCGTTCTAGCGAGTCGACGTTTCTGTTTTTACCGCGCGGTTCGTCTTATCGTTTTCGAGCAATCTTATTACTATCTTATTGATCATAAAATATTATTTTATAAACCGTGTTGTCTTTGTTTCTCGACCTTGGCCAAAGCTCGCGTTTTAATTAAATTGGGTACAAGTTACTTTTATTTAAATGTTAAACAATACTTTTAATTAGTTAAAAAAAAAGAAAAAAAATGATTGATTTGCTCCTTCCTAGCTCATGTGTAGCGGCAGCAGGTTAACTATCACTTGCTAAACTCAACTTTTTGAGTCCCCATATAGAGAATTGATTACTTTGTTGCTGCATATTATCACCCTAAATCGGATCTTTTATTGTCAACATATAATAACACATAAAGCAAATGAATTTTCTTCTAATGATGATTGTGTTGTACTTCCCAAGTTTGACTAAATACATATAAACTTTATTCTTCCTTTTTCTCTTGCTTTTCCTTGCTCGGCTGAGAATACACATACATCTACAAAAAAAAACCATTTCAAAATTTTGCTTATTGAAATCTATTTAAATCTCATCCAAAAATGAAAAAGGTTAAACATGAAACCAAGTGGAAAGTGTTTTCTTGATTTCCTTTCATCCTTTTGGGTTTGAACGGACCAACAAACAAACACTTTTGGTGTTTTGATTTTTCTAGTCACCAAATATTATTTGGATGATGATACTTTAATCATCCATGGAAGAAATATACACAGCAACAAGATTCATGTGAAGTTGAATATTTTTGAAAACAAAGAGGGTTTCGGGTTAGGTTGGTGGTTCGAACCAAGGGCAAGACACACAAAGGGTGTGTGGATTTATTTATTTTGTTGATTTATTATTATTTGGGTTGGATCAAGTTTCGATTTGATTTGGTTTGAGTGGGTTGTGAACCGCGGCTAGGAACAAAAAGAACAAGACGAACTCTTTTATTTTCCGACTTTGCTCCGTGTAGCCTTGTGAGCCTTCCTTTTATTTTGGTCTATTTCGATTATTTCATTCATTTGATTTGATTTACGTAAATATGTATATGTGTGGTGAAATCGATTGAAACTTGTGGCGTTTAGAATATAGAGATATTGATGTTAAAGTAGGATTAGTATGAAATTATAAGACATATTGAATGTATTTTTGAGGAGTTTTTGGGTCGAAAACGAGTTTTAACGTATTTTGTAACGGGTCATTTTGACCAGAAAACTGAATGGGTAATTCGGGGTTTGAGATTTTGGAAAATCAGATTTTGGATTGTAAAATATAACAAAGTTTTTAGAATTAAGTCATGATGTGACTTCAGAAAATAAATTTCTGTATTAATGTTGGGGACCATTGTAACTCTGATCTTTCTAATTGAATAAAAATTGTGTTTATTAAACGTACTATGTAACGTTTACTGGGACTCGTGTGCATGTATTATGAAGTAGCACCCCAATCGTTCTATTCTGCTGCGTATCGCATTTTGGGGGTGTTATTTTTTTTTTTTTTTTTTTTAGAATGGATCAGAGCACGAGTTGTAGCGAACTAAGTCGTTTTATAAAACTTGGACTACAACTGTTTTTGAAAAAGTTTCACGAGTCTTTCACCGATGTCCGATATTCGCGCGCGCAATCGTTCCCGATCCTTAGAAGCTTTATGTGGTATATATATAATTGCATATTACGTGAGTAACAAGTGGTTGACACTTGGTACAAGTAGTAATTATATATATGAATATATATATATATATATATATATATATATATATATATATATATATATATATATATATATATATGTATATATATATATATACGGCATCCGTTCTATAATGTACGGTTATATATGATTTTGTTATTCGCATTCTGCGAAGTGTTTAATTCCTCCTTTCCCCCCATTTAAAAACATTCGATGCGGATATGTTAAAATCATTTTGATAGCGTGATGAAACACGTTGTCATATGATTATTATTTCGAACTTTTTCGCGACTCTACTTTGTAATATTTTAATGATATTAATTCGTTGTAGTTTGTCGACCCCAATGGGTTGACTTATCTGCGACTCCAGAGTTCGAATATTTTACTTCGTTGCTTTTAAATCGCATATGTTGTTTCGTAACCTATTGTTTTGAAATATTTCGGTTGATGGGAGTGCGACTTTTATATGTCATCTCATAACCCTTCATTGTTTTGGATAAACAAGTTATTAACTTATTCTCGCGTAGCGTGTCGTTTGGAAACGGCTATTTTTGGAACATCCGGATAAAGTTGGTGTGTTTGCGCTTTGATTATTTTGTATCGACCTCTACTTAGTAAGTCTTGAAATGTTTGGGTCTGGAAACCCATGAGTTGACGGGTTTGAAAGAGTGTTAAGTCATTGGGTATGGCTTTGTATGGGCGTTTGAAGGAATTAAAATGGTGTTTCGTTGAATTTTGAAATTGATTTTACGGCAGTTTGTAACTAGCGGGTTGTGGAGTTGATTGTAAATTATTTCTGGTTGTACGGCACTTGATAAAGCCAATGGAGATGTTGGTACATGTCTAAGGTACATGTGTTGAGTTGGGTAGAATTTTAACTCTTCCGGATGAGTGAGATATCGTCGTTTTACTAAAACTAGTCGAATCTTGAACACTTTTGGGAAAAGGAGTATAACTCCGTATTTTTATATTAACTTTTCAAAAGAGAACTATGGTACCTGTAGGAGACTCTTAGGGCTATTACCTCCAATTGGTTTCACATTCAAAGCATCAATAAATTTCAAATTACGTTCATTTTCGTAAACTACAAAACTTTGTAAAAAAAACATTTCTTTGGGGATTTCTTTGGGATAGTAGCTTTTTGGATACGTTTCAAAATATTTTGGTCTATGCAGACCTGGGGAAATTGGACTAGGATGTGGGAAGATATCTTAGATACATATAGGAATTCGAATGGAGTCATACCGACGCCCGACGAATGAGATATCACCGAAATGGCAAAACTAGTCAAAAACTAAGACCAGAATTTGAATGAGTAATAAGTTTAAAAACTTATATAGCAACACCTAAATATGTATAACTGTAAGTTCTAGATATTGAAAAATCTTAGATTTTAGTGGTCGTTTTGACCTTTGCGGACGTACGGATTAGGAGATACACTCAATTTAGTGTAGCTATAAAATTTTGGAAAAAGGCAGCTTTGATAGCTAGGGCTAAAATGGTAATTTTACCTTGGTTCTGAAACTTTCTGGGAAGTGGGCCCTATGTCTCTGGAAACCCCATACCATTATCGTCCATGTACTAGTAAGTAGGAGGATTTCAAGATTTAGGTTTATTGGATTGAGGTTATTATTGCCTCAAGGTTTTATCTTATCACCGGCGTGGTGATTGTGCATTCTTTAGCTATTACTTTTGATTTAGAACTCTAGGAGAGTTCACGTATATGTAGTTATGTATTGGAAACTTAAAACCGTTACGGTTAGATGTACTGGCTTTGAGAGCCAATGATGTATCCCTTTTGGGGAAAAATTGGTATGTATGTATGATATTTTCGGCATTGTTATTACAATTGCTGTAATTGTTCTCGGTTATGAGATATGAGTAAGTGTCATTGTATAGGTCGAGCTATGAGTGAAGCCTAGAGGTCGTGGTTACCCCCGAGGCACTCGGCTTGTGTGAGATTGATTTGACCCCGAGTGTTGAGTGACTTAAATAGGCGAATCTTTCGCATGTTTGTGTTACTATCTTGCATTGTCCACGAGTAGGTATTATTTTTAAAACTTGCTGTGACCGTTGACCAAACCGTATCCCATGATATTTTGTGAATCGATAATTTTAAAACTGTGAATTGTAGTAACGAAATTGTGTGTTGAACGAATGTCGTTGCGCGAATCATATTGACTATGTTGTATAAATTGTTTGAGTAAACAATGGAAAGTGTGTTTTCTAAATTTCATAAACCGACCCTATGGTGTCAAATAAAAACCTTCTCTTATAAAAAAAACACATTTTTCTTTTTAAATAATTAGAATGGAAGGTGATGCTATCTTCTTTTCTTCCTTTTGAAATAATTTGATTTTTACTCTTTGAAAATTTTCTTGGCATTAACTTACGCTTGTAGCGTATGAGAAAGTAACATTTTGACGAGGAAGGACATGATGTCGTTTGGTCCTCAATTATGCATAACCTGATCAACTATGCATAATTTAGGAAGAACCACGCTATGTCGGATAAATCGTCACCATTAAAAACGCATGATAATTGAGATAAATGTTTGGGTCAAACTTTCGGAGAAATTTTTTTTTACCCTGCTACGGATTTTATGCAAGTAACCCTACTCTCAGTGACTACATGGAGAGAGTCTCATGCGAGTCGTTATGGCCGAGTCATTTCGAAGCGAAAATACCTACGGTATTGTTCGGAACAAGTGTGTCTAAAAAGGAGCGATGTATAGTTCGTAGTATTAGGAGCGACAATTGTTATGAAGACGCGTCAAGACTGTGCTAGTAAGCGATGATAGATTTGAGCTATCAAGGGTGTAAACCTGATACCGACACTGAGAAGGGATCTTCTTGGAGATGTAAAGATTACTAAGGTGGGTGGAAGCTGAGAAGGATCATTACGAGGTTGGAAATGAGAAATGGAGAAGACTTCTCCTACGTAAGATGTGCGTTGCCTTTGACGTATCAACTGGTGGCCGTGAAGAAGACTTCATTTCCCGAATTGGAGAGTAGTGGTAGTGTAGTTGTGACATACCTTAATCGTCAAGGATTTGAATGAGATACTATACGATACTTAACCTACGGTTAAGTGTAGTGGCCCTTACTCTGAGACATACTGACTTTTGTGTGGATGAATAAGCAAAAAGATTGGAGATTCCAGTCGAATGGTAACGTCCGTTTCCATCCTAGAGGAACGATTGAAGTAGCTAACTCCTTAAGCCGAACGGTATTGAAATAGGAATGTGCGTAGTCATCTCGACTTGATGAGTTGAGTCATATAAGAATTCGAGGTGATACGGTAAGACCGAGTCGACTATGTTAGTCGCGGTGCGTAAACGTCGGAATTTTGATTTTATTTATCATCGAACGAGCAATGAGCCCATGATGCTCAATTGTTTTCTTGATTGTTTTCGATTTGTCTCTTGACAATATGTGTTTTTGCGAAAATCATTACCGCCAAATTATGTGATTTATGTGTCTTATGTGCTATGTGCTCTTGAATGGTAGCAAGCGTATTGGTCGCTTTTATTTTGCCATGATATGGCTGAGGACGTAAGTGATGGGTATACTTACCCGAATGTAGATGAAGATTGGTTTGAGAGGTACGTAAGCCTAGTAGACCATTGTCGGTTGTGGCTTGTTAAACCACAAGCATGACTATGGTTGGCTAAAACCTAACCATGATTTAGTCGAGATCATTACCAAGAGGCTTGGCCATCCGGCAAGCCAGGAATAATGAGCAATCTAACCGGTTGGGTATGAACTCGCATAAAGAGCATGGCCATTGCTGAGGCTTCCTGGAAAGTAGGTACAAATATTATGCTGAAACTTATAGAAAGCATGCATGACTATTACGAGGCGATGATAAGCTAGATAGAAAAATAGGGTCATTTTAAAAATGACTACTAGGCGATTATGTGCTTAAATGAATGTGTGATTTTACATGATTAGTGCTATGATGCATGTGATGGAGTCGTAGGTACTCCGAAATGTTTTTCGCAACCGGTGGGCATTAATAAATGAGACCGGGAGGGCGACATGTGTAATTTGATTTTGGATAACGATACAAATATATGTCGGTTTTGGATATTGACATTTATCTTGATTATTAGATAGCAGCGTATGTTTTGATTCTGAGTAGCGGCAGAAGTTCGTTCTTGGTTTTTGGCTAAGCGA
>BQNB010060702.1:0-36815 GCA_026074375.1 Tanacetum coccineum
ATAAGTTCCAGTCTTAAGTCCCTTTATTAAAGTTGCTTATTTCTACTTAAAGTTTAGCTGTTTCAAAAAGAAAAATAAAAAAATTGTTTTTTACAAAAAGGTAGGTCACAGGACTCGAACCTGTGACCTCCCTCTCAACACACACATGACTTACTATCCTGCCCTTGGGTCTTTTTCATTATTCCTTTGCATCATTTAAATCTTATACTATTTTAGTTCTAGCTTATTTTAGCTTAATGAATTTTCACAGCTTATTGGCTTTAGCTTTTTGAACCATTTTTCTTTGTAAACCTCAAGAATAGTATCTAGTATTTTTATAAATTTTCTTAAATTTTTAGGATTAAGTTTAGTATTTTTAGTTTAATTTTTAATCTTATTTAGTTTTAAAAATAGTTTTAATTAGTTTAAAAATTAAAAAAAATAATTTCTGATTTTTAAAAATTAGTTTAATACATTTTAGTTTAAGAAATTTGTATTTTGAGTTTTTAGAGTTTTATTTTGTCATATTTTTGGTTAACTAGTAACTTTTAGTTATTAATTAGTTTTTTTAGATTGTTCTAAATGTCGTTAGAATTTGGATTTTTGAATTGTCTTTATTCCTAGTTCAGCGTGCTTTTATATGCTTTCCATTTGCGTTAGTAGATTTTGAATCAAAAAATCCAAAATTTCGAATATTCAAGCACGCGGTCACGAACCGAAACAAGATTTTCAATATTCACGCTTCGTTGGCAAAACGACTCGGGAAGATTTGATCATTACTTTTCTTAAAGTGATTTTCATATCCTACGGATTACTATCTATACTATTACTATTTGGTATTTGGTATTATATATATATAATAGCTATGAATCAAATTTTTGGCGTCGTTACCGGAGAAGTGCGAAACGATTATCGAGTTGAAGTTTGAAGATTAGTGCATTGAAGACCCTTCCCCGTGAAGTTATCGTTTTTTGTGAATATATATTTTACATTTCTTTATTATTTTTCATTTTCTTTTATTTAAAACTAAAAAATACAAAAAAAATATTTTTATTTTTCTCGATTTATTTTTGTAGATTTATTGAAACACAAATAATACTTTTCCTAAAGTATTTAAAATACCAAAAAAAAATTTAAAAATGACAAAAGAAATCGTGTTGTCAATTGTTAAATCGGCTCACCTTTAGATTAACAAACTATAAGAGAGATATAAGGAGGGTTGATCCTACGAACTTCGAACCGAAAGGAGAAGGTTTTTAAAATGCTTCGCCCTTACCCGCTCCTCCGCTTCTTTGTGCGTTTTCTAAAGAGCTACCATGCACCTTTGACTATCGGTCCCAAAAATATTTTTATTATTTTCTACTTATTATTATTATTATTATATAAAATTTCAAAAATATTCTTCTTTACCCTCCTATTTGTTTAATTCTTATGTCTTCATTCAACTAACGTGGTTGTTATGTGTGTGGAGGTCCGTTAGATGGTTTACTTTGTCGACGGTGTACTTGCGAGTGGTGTGGAAATAATCTTAGAAATGGATTTTGTTCATTTTGCGCTTCAAGAGCTGGAAATTCATTCTTTTATGATCCAAATCCAAATTCTTTCAATAATCCTCCAAACGTTTTCAACCACCCTCCACAGCCCAGACATAATCGTGTAAGTATAGTGAGAATGATTCTCACTATGGGTTTGATTGTCCACAACGACAACTGTTTGTCTATGAGCAGGAACCGTGCTACAATCAAAACTTTGGTGATAATTATTATCTACAAAATTCACCGAGTTTTCCACAACAATATCTTTGTTGTGAAAACTGTGGGGGACCTCATGCAAATTTTCAGTGTCAACCAAGGAATCAGAACTTCTATGAGCCTAATCTTTGCTATAATTCTAACTCTTTCGGTTTTGACCAACCCCCATAGTATTTCATCAATCATCAGTCTCAGAGTATTCAAGAAGACCTTAATCTACAAAGGATGAATGATGTTCTTAAAGCTGTGCAATCCTTGGTTGAAAAGTTACGTCAACAAGAGCAAGCGGCTAATCTTAGTACTCATACAAACGAGCCTTCGCGACGTTTCGATTTTATTTACGATGATGACGATGATGACGAGGAGAGAACTATTCCTTTGAATGAAATTATTTCTCAACTTCCTCCGTCTATTGCAATCACACCCGTCTTACCAACTATGAAGCCCGAGGACTCTCTCATCATGAGGGATGAGAATCTTAGCACTTTTGCTGAAAGGGAACCAGACGAATTCATAAAGTCTAGCGTTGAGGACCTTATCCCAATCCTAAGTAAGTCCGAGGATACATCCGACAATGATAGTGAGTGTGATTTTCCTTTTTGTGATGATTCTTCCCCTCTTGACGTTTTAGGGGGAAATTTTGTGATTTTCTCTAATCCTCTCTTCGATGCTAATGATGATTTTACCTTAAGTGATGACGTGTCATTTCTTGAGGAGGATGTTCCGGAGGAAAATTTTAAAACTTATTCGAACCCTCTTTTTGAATTTGATGAAGAGTACATCTCTAGTGACATAAATCCTTTTTATAATGAGGTGTTAAAGGACATCAAGAACAAGGACTCTGATGTTTCTAACCTTGATGAGCCGGCTTTATTAGTCACACCTCTTTCCAATGCTAATGAGGATGAGTGTTTCGACCCAGGAGGCGATATTGACGAGATCAATGCTGATGTTTCTACGGAAATTGATAACAGTTATCATGATTCGGAGGGAGATATAATCAATCTTAAGAGTTTGCTTACTAATGACATTATTCCTAATCTCCTTCCTGAGGTGTTTTTAGATATTGACCCAAAAAGATTAAATGAGGAACCTGATAATGATTTGAAGAGTCTGGTCAAAGTTTTCGACCCCGGGATTCATGAGAAAATTATTTCTCTGACATATGTAAGGTTACCCTTTGAGGACCGCCATTATTTTTCCCTCACATTTGTTATCAAAATCTTTCTTCCTTTTCTTACCTATCCTGTGAATTCTCTTCCTCTTCTCTCCTCCGGGAGTGAGTACACCACATCTCCGCTTATAGTTTCTATTTCTTAGAGCCGGTGGCATATGAAAGTCCGATGATGATTTTTGAATTCTTCTATTTCTGCCCCAAGGACAAAGGAATTCGGGGAGAGTCAAGCTAGAGACTCGCACAAAAACAAGCGCTTCTCGGGAGGCAACCCGTGTTTCTATCTTCTGTTTCTATTTCTAATAAGTGTGATGTGAGGAGGCTCGCCTCTTCCTTTCTCGTGTTTCGTGGCTTGTGTTTTATGTCCATGATTGCCCGGATTATGAAGACTCTCGTGCTCTTGGTTTTGTCCATCGTTCACTCAAGCTTCAATTTTTTGCATGCTTATATATGGGAATCCGATATCCTAGATCTTATTGACTAACGTTTATCTATTTGCATAATTAATAAACGGCTTTAGATTTACGTAGAGCCCCTTTTATATTAGGATTATGTATTGACTTTAGTATGGGGGTGGCAGTCTCACATTGAGGATAATGTTTAGTTCTAGTATAGGGGGTATCTATTGACTTGATCTTACTTGCATTTGTCCATATCTCCCACGTAACCCGTTTTGCCACCAAAATACCAAAAATATGTGATTTTATGCAAAAATTTATAAAATTGTCAAAAATAAAATAAGTGTTTTGACATGAATTTTTGACTTTCCGATGGTGAGAATAACAATAAATTTTGACTTGATCGAGCATGTTGCGCTCTAGCTTGCCCCTTAACATATATAAATTTAAACTTTTGCTAGTCTTTTATACAAGAAGCTTTAAAACGTGAATTCTAGCTTGAAAAAGCCAAGAGTGCAAGTTTCCATAATAGACTTTAAATATGCAAAGTTTGTTTTTATTAAACTAAGCATTCGCGGATCTTTTTATTAAAGATTTTAAATTTACGAAGAACAAAAAATGATAGAGTTTAATATAAGCATAGATGCTAAGCGTGTAGATAGTAGAACTTATTAGAGCTTCATAGAGGTTAATGTGCTTTTTGCTCCCAACAGCTTAATAAACATTATATATTTGTTAAATAAATAAAGTTGCTTTAGTTTTTGCGATTCTTAGTTTAGATCCCTTCGTAGAGATTCTTTCTGGTGAAATTAAGGTACACATCGAGGTTTTGTTAGTGTTGTGGGGAAATAGGCTACCGATTCTTGACGGCTAGCTACCGTTGTCCAGGTAGTTAAAAGACCATAGGATTTGAAATTGGGCTAATAATAATAATAATAATAATGTAATAAACCGGAGCCAAAATAAGACTTCTGGATCATGGTCGGTTCGCGCCCGATGTGACTGTCGTTTAAAGGGTGGAGGTAATAATAAGAATAATAAATTCGAGACTGATAAAATTTTACTAGATCATGGTCGGCTCGCATACCGATGGGACAGTTTTCAAAAAGGTCGAGGATTTCCTGGTCGAAATATTACTCCTGGATCATGGTCGGCTCGCATACCAATATGACAGTTGTTTAAAGGACCAGGGGGATTAACAATGTTGCAATAATAATAATAATAAAGCCAAATTTCAACTCCGGGGTTATTTAAATAAAGCCTCCGTCTCTGGACTCGTAGTTGAGTTGTTTCGGATGAATTAAAGGATAACCACTAAATCATGTGAATTTTAAAACCTAATATGGAGACTTATTCTCACCAAATCATCTCTTAGTAAAGGAATTTCAAACTAATTATGGTCTAAACCGGGTTTACTTTATATAAATAAGGACTTAATTAATTTGTCGTCAATAATAAAAATAAAATCCTTAGAGGATTTAGGAATAAGGGAGCGGAAAGTAGCTTGCTTACACAATTAGCATTTATGAGTAGTGTTAGCATCTAACTAATATGTTAAGACAATTGATTTTGTTTTTAAGCTTGGTTTGGGACGGGTGAGAAATCGAGGATGATGAATTTATCCTTTTGGACGCTATTTATAAGTGTTTCTTGTTTCGTGATCCTAAAAGATAATAAAATAAAAATAAATAAATAATAATAATAATATATATATAATGATAATAATAAAAGATATATAAGTAACAATGGAAAAACGGGCCGATTTTAAACTAGTGATTTTATCCCCTTAATGAACAACTAGCGTACGTTTTCGAGGTAATTAAGTCTAGGGGTTGAAATATTTAGTTTTTTATGTGTGTATATGACATTGCGTGAGGACACGAAAATAGCTTAGTATGGGGGATTTTTTATATGTGTTTAATCACATATCAATTTTTCTTATTAAAACGAGCTTAAATGATCAAAAATACATGAAAAATACATTATATATGTGTGTTTTGTTAAATTTATTATGCAGGTAACGGATATTCATAAAAGGAAAAAAAACAAAGCTAAATAAGACAAAACCAAGCACGGGATTGGAATAGCGTGAGAAAAATGAAGCCGAAAGCATATTCATTTTTAATGGGCTAACCCGTAACCCGTTTGATAGGCCGGGTCAGCCCATTAACATTTGAATGTTATTAATCATAGTCCAAAATCTTAAGCCTTTAATCATAAATCTACAACCTAGTCGAAATCCCATTTCCCTAGCCCAAGCCCAAGCCCAAATAAAATAAGTAAAAGCCCAACATCAAATCCCTGGTCCAAGTCAAACCTATTAAAAAACGCGCCTTTAAATTACTGTTCATCCATCTCTTTTAACCTTTCACCCTGCTACGAATTCAACCAGGGTAAAAGCAATACCAATCCACCACGTCCCATCCCCTTCTAGAAGGCCAACGTGGCACGTTTGCATCACCCTTTGACACCCTGGCGATCCTAAAGCATACCATTGGTTGAAATAACGTGGAGTGGTCTAAGGGGTCATATTGATGAATTGAGTGTCTGTTATGATTGAAGGGCTAGAAGCTTCTCTCACCCCTATAAATAGAGGCTCAAACTCACACAGTAGAATTATCTAGTGTAGGAGTAAGAGTAGAATAGATAGCTTATTTTCAGCTTTTTCTTAAATGTATTTTCTCTTTAAGCATTGTACATTGAATTTGAATTAATAAAAATGTGATTTCATTTTACATTGTTCTTTGATTTCAGTTTTTAATTTTATGCAATTTACCTTTAATTCGAATAAGCTTTGAATAAGTTCCTATAAGCTGTTTTAATCAATATCTAGTAATAACTTGTACAAATAAGCTTTCAGCTTATTTGTACAAGCTGGGTAAAGTTTCTATGCAATTTGAGAGGTTAATGGTTATTAGGCTGTTTATTTGATGATAAGCAACTTGGAAGTGCTTATTGGATTTTACCACTTGTTTTCAACAAGCTGGAGCTTGTAGATAAGCTCTTCAGAGCATTTATGTCCTTGTTTATGCAAAGGACAAGGTACTCTCTCTTTTACATTTTAGATTAATTTTTGTTGGTTCCAATTGAATGGATCTTTTGTTCTGCTTAGATAAATCTAAACAACTAGATTAGAAACCTTGTGGTGTATATATAAAGACTATGCGGAATTAATCTTTATAATACTCAGAAGAAACATCAAACAATGAACACAGAACTTTCACTATAGGTGAACAAATCACAAAACAACTAATGTTTTGCTATAACTAATCGTGTTTTCTCTCTATGTCTCTTGAATATTGAATCTAAAAATCTATAGCCTAAACTTGTCGTAAGGTGTAATCTATTAGAGGTTTACCTCCAAGAGTTTCAACAATGACCACACTTGTGTTGCTTGTCAGAAGGGAAAGCAACACAAGGCCTCCTGTAAGGCCAAGATTGACAGATATGTGATCCACCCATTGCACACCTTGCATATAGACCTATTTGGACCTACCTCTGTAAGGAGTATCAACCATGCCAGTTACTGTCTAGTGATTACTGATGACTGTTCAAGATTTTGTTGGGTATTCTTTCTAGCCAAAAAGGATGAGACTAGTGACATCCTTCAGACTTTTATAAGACAGATAGAGAACCAACTTAATCAAAAAGTAAAAATCATTAGATCAGATAATGGGACAGAGTTTAAAAACAGGGTTATGCTTGAGTTCTGTGGTGAAAAGGTATCAAACAGGAGTTTTAGTAAATCAAGTCCTCCTCAGCAAAATGGGGTGGCCTGAGAGAATAATAGGACCCCTTAATAGAGCTTGCTAGGGACTATGCTAGCTGACTCCTAAATAACTTACCTACAACATTTTTGGGCAAAGCAGTCAATACAGCTTGCTATATCTTCAACAGGGTAAGGAGTGACCAAACCTCAGTACAAAACTCCTTATGAGCTTTTGTTGGCCACAAACCAATTCTAGCTACATAAGACCATATGGGTGCCATTTACCAATTCTCAATACTCTTAGCCCACTATGAAAGTTTAATGGAAAATCTGATTAGGGTTTTTATCCTAATAGTTACTCTTTACCAGTAAAGCTTTAGGGTTAAATTTAGTAAACGCTAAAAGTTAAGTAAACCTTCATGTCACATTCCTTGAGGAAAAACCCAATGTTCCGAGGAATACGCCATAGGTGTGAGTTTGACTTAGACTATCTTACAGACTCTATGAACTATATACCTGTCTCTTTGCAAAATCAAGCTAACCCTGCAGGTTCAAAAGAGGTCATTGATATTGATGTGCAGACTGAGGAGGCTGCAGACCAAAGGAGGTTCTTCTACACCTCTCACGGAACTAACTAGACAAGTCAGTGGTTCGACAAAATGCTAAAAGAAACCCACTCCTCTATGCACCGTCTTCTACACCAATATCCAAGTCTGCTGATGACATTATGGCCTTTAGAAAAGAGCTGGATGCTCTTGCTTTGAAGCACTTAGGACCAGTACCTGCAACAGCACCTACCAGTACTAATCATGTTAATACTGGTAGTGATAATCTTAATACTGGTTTTGAGGAAGTTACTACTGGCAATATTGAAGCTATCTCTCCAAGTGCTGATCATATAAGAATTTATTCTCTAATTCAGAAATTGATGAGAATGCCCTGAAATAAGGATTTATGATAAATCAAGTGAAGGTATCTTTGAAAAGGCTTCTTATGATGATGATGGGATTATTACTGATTTCAACAATCTACCAGATGAGGTAGATGTCAGTACAAACCACAACACTTGAGGATTCACAATTCTCATCCTCAAAGTCAAATCCTTGAGATCCAATACACCTTTTCAGACTAGAAAGCTCTCTCAAGAAGATCACGTAGCTCATGGCTCTGTGAGCTAGCAAACAAGCACAGCAAAGAAGCAATCATAAAGATCAACAACATTGTCTTTTTGCTTGCTTTTTATCTCAATCTGAACCAAGGAAAATCTCAGAAGCCCTTGAAGATGAAAGCTGGATTGAAGCTATCAGTAAGAAGTTTGCAGTTCAAGCGTCACAAGTATGGGTCTTGATGATTTACCAAAGTTGCTAAGGTGATAGGCACTAAAATGGGTAACAGAACAAAAGTATTAGAGGGGAGTATTGTCAGGAACAAAGCAAGGCTGGTAGCTCAAGGCATAGGCAAGAAGAGGGATAGACATGATGAGGTTTTTTGCACCTGTGGCTAGATTGAAGCATAAGGTTATTTTAGCCTTTGCCCATATATGGGGTTATAGTCTAATCAGATGGATGTGAATATGCCATTCTGTATGGCACTATTGAAGAGGAGGTTTATGTCTCTCAACCTCCTGGTTTTGTTGATCCAGATCACCCCAAGAAAGTGTATAAGGTTGTTAAAGCCTTGTATGGGCTACATCAAGCTCCTCGAGCTTGGTATGCTACTCTATCTACCTTTTTAGAGAAGCATGGCTATCGAAGGGGAACCATAGACAAGACTCTATTCATAAAGAAGGACAAAAAGGATATCATTATAGTTCAAGTATATGTAGATGATATCATTTTTGGATCTACAAAGAAGACTTGGAGTGAAGAATTTTGAAGCCTTAATGAAAGGAAGGTTTCAAATGAGTGCTATGGTGAGAGCTTTACATTTTCCTAGTTTACAAGTCAAGCAAAGCCAAGAACTGATCTTTATAATCTCAAGACAAGTAAGTTTGCTGAGATCCTGAAGAAGTTTGACTTGTATGTGTGAAGTAAGCAATTACCCATGGAAACTAAGGCCCCTTTGGCTCAAGATGAAGGAGGTCTTGATGTGGATTTACATCTATATAGATCCATGATAGGATGTCTTATGTATCTGACAGCCTCAAGGCCTGATATAATGTATGCAGTTTGTGCTTGTTCGCGATTTCAAGTAACCCCAAAGGTGTCCCATCTCTATGCAGTCAAGAGGATTTTCAAGTACATCAAGGGAAAACCAAAGCTAGGCTTATGGTATCCAAGAGAATCTCACTCGACTACTTGCTTATTCGGAACAGTGATTATGCGGCTGCTACCTGATAGGAAGTAAACAACTGTGGCTGCCAATTTCCATTGGCGAGAGTTATTATCTCATGGCAGTGCAAAAAGCAGACAATAGTGGCTACTTCAACAACTGAAGCTGAGTATGTAGCTGCTGCAAGCTGCTGTGGTCAAGTGCTATGGCTGCAAAATCAATTATTGGACTATGGTTTCAACTTCATGAACACCATTATCCATATTGATAATCAAAGCACAATTTGCATCATCAAGAAATCCTGTCTATCACACAAAGGACGAAGCTCATTGATATACGCATCACTTCATAGGGATTTGCTATGAGACAGAAGCTATACAAGTGCATAAAATTCACACGACTTAAAATGAGCCAGATCTCTTAACCAAAGCATTTGATGGTCCAAGGTTTAAATTTTTGCTGTTAACATGGATGGTAAACCCATAAGCTACATTTAAGGAGAGGAAAAAGTGTAAATTTTATGTAAAATAGTATAATTTAGGATTAATTCTGGTAATATAGAGATTTAATACTGGTAGTTAAGTATTAAGTCTGGTAGTTATCCTTAGGTTAATTCTGCAATTATAAATAGATTAGAATTTGCCTTCCTTGTATTGACTAACTTTGCGGTACCAACTTGGAGTTGAAAAGCTTGTTGCAGGCTCAACTTGGACATGAAAATGGACATGCAACTTCACTTGCTAATTGGATAGATTGGTTTTTAAGTAATGATGTTGTGGTCAACCTGCTGTAAAATATAATTAAAACGGTTGAAATATGTAAGTTCTGGTGAGTCATTATAATACTGGTTGACATTTAAGTCTGGTAGTGCAAATTTAAAAGACTTGGTAGCTTTACATAATACTGCTTGAAATAAAAACAATTTATTTTTATTCAAATATAGACCGTTGAAGATTCTTTTTAGCCCCTAAATCGCTGATAGAAGTGACCTACATAAGGATAAAGTAATTTCTCTTTCATCCTTATCATTATTTACCCTATTATTTTTTTTTGTAAAGATCCTCTCTCAAAAGCAATCAGTAAAAATACTCTCACTACCAGACCTAATCTTTCAAACGTCCCATCACCAGTACTAATTTTTAAGATCAAAAATTTTTCACACATTTTTCAATGGCGCAACTCAAGTATTGTGATAAGCACAATCAAGTGTTTCTTATTCAAACTACTGAGAGTGCTGGGTTACAACAGATAAAAGTGGATTTCTCAAAGCCAAAGTTGAGTATGCTCTCACCCACAATCCATCTATCAAGATTCCCTTGTCATGCAGTTTTGGCAGACTGCAACTGCCAGAACACTGCAATGGGACTCAACAACTTAATGCAACATAGATTCTATGAATATACCAATCACAGAAGAGTCCTGTTAGGAGGCACTCCTTTAGCAAAATGCTTCAGGGATTAACATGTTGCAAAATGATTATATTTTTGCAGGATTACAAATATTGGGTAAGTAAACTGACAGAACTTTTACATATTTGGAAAGTCGGTTTACACTCAATGGAGATTTTTTAATCCATCACATACTTCATTGTATAAGCTCCAAAGTGAGATGGGATCAGTTTTGGTAGCACTTGCCACTGCTTTGATCTGTCCTTTCACCGGAAGAGACTTTAACTTTCAAAACATTATCTTTGAATGGAATAGATCTCAAATTTTTAAAAAAGAAAAACAAAGTGATTTAATGTACCCTCATTTTCTTCAATGATTTTGAATCTACAGACTGAAAACCAAAACCATTTTGTGTCCTTATTATTAACCAAAAGATTTTTTGGAAATATGAAAGAAGTTTTCAAGGATACATAGAACCATTATTGCATCTAAAGCTAACATTGATGCAGGTCAACCTCAACCAAGTGCTGCTCCAACACCATCTCAGCTTGTACCAACTCCTACACCATCTCATGTACAAATCCCTACTCCACCTATAACATCAACTCCTCCATCAACACAATCCACTCCAACACTAACTCAACCTGTACAATCTACAACACCACCCCCTCAACCATCAAGTGTACAACTAACATCTTCACCACCTCCTATCCAACCTGTACAACCTACTCCACCAATAACATTTTCATCTCCACCCATCACTACCATTCCTGACACCCAACCAACTCATCCACCATCTCCTCAAATTCCATCACCTCCATATAATGAAACAGAAGGTCCATCATTTGAACCTTCTTATCATATGTCTCCACCACCTTCACATGAACCTGAGATTCAAACATCTAGAACTAGTGAAGAAAGTGAGCAACTTAGAAACCTGCTAGATCTTGTACCTAGGCTGGAATCAAGAGTAGAATCCTTAGAAAAGGAACTGAGTGACACTAAGCAGACTCTTGGAACAGCAGTCCTACAGCTAATCAAGAAGGTCAAGAAGCTAGAAAATAAGTTGAGGCACAAGAGAAAAAGAGAGGAAACTGAGGATGAAGAGGATGTAGAAGGACAGGATCAAGATATTCCTTCTTAAACAGATCAAGGAAATAAATTTGATACTCCTGAAAAGAGCAAGGATTCAGGGGAGGCTCAAGCAGAACAAATAAGTCCTTCTAACCTTAGAGGCTTCACAAAAGCTTAACTAATTAGCTCTGAAATAGATTTAAGGGATCACAAGCCCCTCCTGGTAGCAAGATTTACAGAAAGGAAACCCAAATCTACAACAACTCCTACCAAGGTCTTAGATTTTGAAGAACCTGCTGAAAGACCAGTTAATACTGCCGGTACTGAAGTTAATACTGGTAGTACACATTCAGCTCAAGTTAATACTGGTAGTACACCTTCAGCTCAAGTTAATACTTGTAGTACACCTTATCACAAATTATACTGTAGTATCACCATTCAGCGAACTTAATACTGTGAGACAGAAAGAGTCCAAAGGAGAGAAGGAAAAGCTCCAATGACTGAAGAAGACCTTCAAGCCGAAGTTCAATCATC
Organism: Tanacetum coccineum; assembly: GCA_026074375.1. Classification (NCBI taxonomy): domain Eukaryota; kingdom Viridiplantae; phylum Streptophyta; class Magnoliopsida; order Asterales; family Asteraceae; genus Tanacetum; species Tanacetum coccineum. The sequence continues at coordinate 12,279 of BQNB010060702.1, forward strand.
AAAGAAATCAAAAGAGCTTCAAGAGCTAGCAGATTTAGAGGCAGCTCAAAGATTGCAAGCTACAATGGATGCTGAAGCACAAAGACAAATTCATCCTGATGAACTTCTGGCTAGAAGATTGGTAGAGCAAGAGGAAGAAGCTGCAAAAGAAGCCTTGCCCAACCGTATTTACTACAGTTCAAGCAAGACTAGAAAGCTAGATCAGATTCTTGCAAAAAGATTCAACCAAGAAGACAAGGAGCAATATCTATTGAGGATAGAGCAAAGTTTCTACATGAACCAATTGGCTGCCCAAAGGATTCCTGCATAATCAAAGATATGCCTGCTATCGAAACAGCACCAACAATATCTCAGCTAAAAATCAGATGATCAATTATCTGAAACATGGTGCAAATAAAAGCATGCTTAGTTAAAAACTAAAATCCATTGAGGAGATCCAAGTCTTGTATGAAGATATAAAGAATACAAGATCAGACTTTTGTGGCTATTGGATCTGAAGAAGATGAAAGAGCAGTCAAAAAGATGAATGAGTAAGCTGCTAATAAAGAGAAAGAACAAAAAGCTGAATCTGTTCATAGAGAAGTTAAAGAGAAGAAGGAGCTAAGAAAAGAAAGTTAAGCACTAAGACTGGAAGCCTAAAAGCAAAAGAAGAAAGATACCTCTGATCACACAAGAGAAGATTATTGGACTTAAAGATGTGCTTACATATAGCTCCTGATGAAGAAAAGTGATTGGGATGTTGAAGAATCCTTGATCGTTAAGAAACCTATGGTAGAATGGAATCATTTTATGTCATAACTATACCACATATGATCCAACAAACCTTTGGATGCCTATCTAATATGGTAACAAGGAGTAAATGGAAATAAGAGAATTCTATCGCACCTATGATGGGAGTCCTAACGAAACCTTGACAGAGAAGACTGAAGGCTGCTCTGAACATGTAATGGAAAAATATCAGAGATGAAATTCCAGAAGGCATTGATACTAAGCTTTGGGATATCTGTATGATAATGTTTAATCAGGTAACAATGCTGACTTTGGGATAACAGCTACAGAAGGGTTTATTAGCTGGAAATTACATAGTTCCTCAGGGGTACATACTATCATGACAAGTAAGGACTATCATTCCAATCCATGTAGTAAACATATACCCTCTGACCAAGGAAGTGCTTTCACAAATGTTGGATTTGAAGTTAGAAACAGAAGAAGACAGCACTATGGCTTTGGAGCTGATTAAATTTGTAAAACAGCAGTTGGAAGAATTTGCCGATTCTGATGATGATGACTTAGCCAAATCTGATCATGCAAGGTAAAAAGGGTTTGAGTGTTGGCTAACACCACACAACAAAATGGTCTTTGTTTACCATGTCAAACAACATGAAAGACTAACTAGTCCAAGAGCAAACGGCTGCTTGGTAAAGACCTCTCAAATCCGTTCATGGTTGACAATTTACCAAAAATTGTATGGTATTCAATGCACCATAGTATTTATACTGAAGCATGGCTACTCCAGAGCAAACGGCTAGCTGGTAAAGAGTTATCAAATCCATTTATAGCTAAGATATTGCTCAAAATCATATGGTTATCAATGTACCATGGTCTTACAAACCTAAACATTGGCTAGTCCATAGCAAACGGCTCATGGTAAAGACACAACAAATCCGTTTATGGCTGGTAGTTTGCCAAAAACTATATTTTTTGTTGGCAGTCAAATTGGAGTGCTATGAAACTCTAGTTGTGTCAAGATTTGAAAGACTTAAAGACATAATTATTTTGAAGACAGAATTCAAGACAATCCCTCTAAAGCCCAAAGTGAAACCAAAGAACAAGAAACTAGAAAGTTCATGAATGAAATCAAGTAAGGGAAGGATTGTTAGGAAATATTGTAAACGACTTAAGACGTTAGTATTAAAGTTAAGTTTGTTATTTATATTTAGTACTGGTTTAGATAGAATTAATCTGTAGAGCAAGTAGTCCTCCAGCATTAACTTAATTCTGGCAGAATTAAAGTTAATACGCTGGTCATAAAGTAAAGTCTGTTGTAATATAGTAATAGTTATCAATTTAGCGTTAATTTAGGAAGAGATAAGTATTATCTCTTAACGCGTTTAGGGTTCCTTAAGCTTATAAAAGGAACATAGAAAAGTATTGTAAAAGGGAGTTGATTAAGTATCCACAATCAAATAGTAATAGTAATAGCAATTTTCAGTATTTTGATCTTTGTGTCGTCTTGGTATAAGTATTGATATTCCGCGTCAATATTTATATTCACAGTCATTGTCTCTTATAGTTTCTTTGGATTTATTCAAAGGATTACAAGTCATTCAAGGCTCATTCAGATCCTGTTTATAAGGACCTACATGCACCAAGGAAAAACTCTAATGGGCTTACAAAACGCGTTAGAAGATTATGCAAGAGTATCATGCATACTATTCCCTAATTATTCTCAACATATCACTTAACAGGCATAATATACTAACTAACAGTACTAACTATATACTGGCAGTACTAACATTGTACTAACAGTACTAACTATAACTAGCAGTACTAACTATTACAACTAGCAGTATTAAGTCCTTCAGCAACATTATTTTGTAGAAGCTCTTTAATTCCCAACAATCCTCCCCTAAACTTATGATGCTTCCTCAATCTTAGTTTCTTGAATTAAAGCTCTTTGATTTTGAGAGGATTCTTTCAAACACTTTAGCTTCCTTTCCTGTTAGGTTTCAAACATTCTTCATAACTAACTCTGTTCTGCAATCTGAGATTTGATAAACTTTATAAGCTCAATTGCCATATTACTATCTTCTTCTGCTTCAATCTTTAAGTTGATCATATTTTCCAAGATAGCCTTCTTCAGTGGATACTTCTTTTCTACTAACATGTTAATCTGTATTGATGTACCATCTAAGAATAAAGAGTGAACACCACTGTATTCATGTAATTTCTATCTCAGCAACTCCCAATACTGTTGATTCAACCATATGTCATCTTCTTCATTTGGATCAAATATCATCCTAAGATCTCCCCGTAGATCTAAATCATGACCTTTAAGTTGATGATCTTTAAATCTTTCTTGAACCAAGCTGTAAGTTTGTCTGTAAAAATAAAAAGGCCAAATCTGTCTATCAAGTCTTCTTAAGAATGCTTGAATATCTCCATGAAAGCTTGAACTTCCATATGCTCTTGTAATCTTGTAGACTTCTGAATCTTTTGCTTATGTCATTCCCAGCAAGATATATTCCCAACTTACAATATTATGGTTGTCGCAAAACTCCAAATTTTCCATTTTGATGAATGAAAAGTTAATTAATAATCTGGAATTTTGTGAGAAGTAAAAATTTGACTTATCTGAAACCTAATGCTAGGTTGTTGCAGATAATATCCTCAACTACTCTTTTTCTAATTTTGTTTATGCACAAACAGTACTAACGGTCACTTAGCAGTACGAAGTTTGGTCTAGCAGTACTAACTTAAACCTAACAGTACTAACTTCTCTCAGCAGTAGAAATATATCCCCAGTTCCAGTAGTACAAACTTAACACTAGCAGTATTAAGCTTATACCTAGCAGTATTAACACCAATCATAACTTCTTGTACTTTTCTTCAAATATAGGCCTGCTCATAGTTCATACCTTTGAAGTTTGTCATACTCCATTCATGTATTTTCTATTTCTACCATCCTCCCCTGTTTGACAGGATCCTTTGCAAATCAATACCTTTGCATCTGAATCATAACTTGAGCTGTCTTCAATCTTTTGAGTTTTCTTTATCACATTGTTATGAGTTCTGAACATGAACTCCTAGACTGTTTAAGAGCATTTTCCAAAATGGTAACTTTATCAATCAATTTGGTACATAAATCCATCAATTCTATAAGTTTTAAACTATCCTCTCCACTTCCAAATGTGTAACCTTTTGAGAGAGGTGGATCATTGGACTTATAGTTTTTGGCAAATTACCAGCCATAAATGGATTTGATGATTCTTTACCAGTTATCGTTACCCAGGAATAGCCAATGCTTCATTACAAAAACATGTTGCAATGATAACCATAAAGTTTTTTTTAGTCAAACTATCAGCTATCAACAGATTTGATTAGTCTTTACCAAGAACTGTTTGATCCTGGACTAGCCAACTATTTGCTGTGAAGCAAGGAAAGTTAAGAACCATACAATTTTTGGTAAATTGTCAACCATAAACGGATTTGAAAAGTCTTTACCACAAACCGTTTGCTTATGGACTAGCCAGTTCTTATGCCTATTAAAAAAAAAAGCCCCAAATGTGTGAATTGATGACCATTTGTTGTGTGGTTTAAAACCAACACTAAAAGACCATCAATTCTTTCATCAAAGTTCTCATCAAAGTCCTCCCCTCAAGTCCAACTATACTACTATTTAATAACCTGCAATGTTATTCAAAACATAGAAACGACAATACAATACTAACATAGCAGTATACAGTATATATTTAGCAGAAGTAACTAACTTGACACAAGAAATTAATTCTCTAAGGAACCCAAAGCATACTGACTTGTTTATACTTTGTTGGATCAACATAAATTAACATTGCTACAAATACATGAGCCATAATCTTTTAGACATGATTTTATGATCTTATATTTTAGGTCTTCATGCTCAGTTATGCTATGGGTCTTAACAGCATTTATCCCTGTTTTCCCCAAAACACTTGTACATCTTTTGTCCTTATCAGATTAACAGAAGTTTGCCTTGACAGTATTAACTTTGTTAATAAATTTCTATTTTAAGTGTTGTTTGTTGTTAAAAGGTCTCTTTATAGTGAATGAGACTTTTGAAAAGTGCATATTGTTCCATTGTTTGGCAACATTTACAGAGGGTACAGCAGTATTGAATGACCTAGCAGCACTAACTGGTGCTGTAGTTCTTGAAAAGCTTTGCCTAGCAGTACTAAATGGTACTAGGCCAGACTTGGTTAAAACTGCTGTTGGAGCAAATTCCTTCTAGAATTAGAAAAATTTTGATGATTGACCCTCATTGCATTAGTCCAAACTGGTCTAACTTCCCTTTGACCAGTTCCCTTTTTCACATTGTTCAAAACAGGTTTTTGTACCATCCTTTTATCATGAAAATCACAGTCTTTAATTAGATGATTAAAACTCCCACACAAAACAAGCTTTTGGTGTAAACTGAAATCCAACTCCCAATTTTTAGGCATTGAGGTATTCTAGCTTGTATTGTTTTTCCTAGGTTTTAACTAACTTTTTCCTAGGTTGATCAGCTTGCTTAGGTTTTTGAACATCAAGAGATTCTAACACAACAGTCCCATCTTCATCACAATCAGAAACCTAATCTTCAATTATTAGAGCATCTAAAGTTTTCTTAACTTCTTTAGAGACATTTTCACTACACCCTATTACATTAACACCAATATCCTTTAAATTAATGCTGTTAAAATTTCTCAAGTCCTGAATTAGATAATTCAATACTAAGTAGGTGCAACAAGCCTGTAAGTAAGTGGGTGACAGTATTATAATCCTAGACCCTACCTTAATGTTATCAGATATTTGATTTGTATCTATAATCCAGACTTTTAGAGGCATTTACAAGTGTCAATTTTAAACTGATTATCCTCTTTTTCTTCTAATCCATTTCTACCTGTTTCTTAAGAGCATTAATATCTGATTCATTAAATGAGGCATCACTTTTAAGAACAGCAATTTGGTCACAAAGCATACCTTCATTTTTCTTGTAAAAGACCAGTTGTTTTTCTACTAAAGCTAAACCCTTTTATAGCTATATAAATCAGATTCAGACTTCTTAAGCTCTATTCTCAACTTATCATACCTAGACTTAAGATCTTCAAAATTTTTAAGACAAGTTTTAAAGCAAGTTTTGTTATTTTGTACCTTAGAGTCAGAGAAAGCCATAAGTGCAAAGTTGTTAGAACCCTCCTCATCTGCCATGTAGCTCCAATCAAATCCAGTCCCATCTATAGCTAACATAGATTTGGAAAGAAGGATCTTTCCACATTCACTGTTCTTCTTGAGCTATCTTGACTTCTGCTCCTGTTCTCTTGACTCCTAGGATTTCTGCACTCTCTAGCAAAATGTCCCAACTTATGACAATTGAAACATTCCACATTTTTCTTGTCATAACCAACAGTATCACTTCCATTGATGATAATCTTTTTACCAGTTCTCTGATAAAACTTTCTTGCTTTCATACTTAGCAATGCCAATTGCTACTTTAAATCTATTTCATCAAGATGATCTTCATGGATTTGCTCTAGGTCTTCATGAACAACTTGAGACCCATTAGGTTGAGTGGCCAGATAAGCATATATTGTGGCATCACTAAGACAAGCAGTACTATTATTAGTGCTAGCAGTACTAACAGGAGTACTACTAGTACTAACATGAACATTAGCAGTATTAACATCATTTGTACTGCTATGACCTGAGACAAAGCCAATTCTAGAGCCTTAGTTGAGTCTAGAGGTTACACTTCTTTTGTACTTCTGGTACATCATCTAAAATTAATGTAAAGATCATCAAAACTTATTGAGCCCAGATCTAATTTGTTCCTCTAAACCACAACATGCATACCCCATTCAGTAGGAAGACTTCTTAAGAATTTCAGGTTAAGTTCTTCTGGAGTGATGATTTCACCTAAGATAGTTAATTGGCTTACAATTTTTTGAAGCCTGTTAAAGATAGAGTCAAGTGACACTAAGCTAGAAGCATTAAAAGTTTCATACATCTGTTTTAAGAGTGTCTTTTGAGTCCTCCTTGGTGGCTTCTTACCACCAAATCTTCTTACTATGGCTTCAAATAAAACTTGCATCCTTGTGTTTATTGAAAGTAAGTAGATGCTCACTTGGAAGTGTCATCATCAGGATGCTTCGGGAAGATCATTCTTCTTTAGGGTCTTTTGTTCAGCAGTAACAGCACCAGGTATTGTTGTGGTAGATGTACCATCTTCATCTGTAGTGGTTCGAGCTACTGGCTTGAAAGAGTTGCCTTCCTCTATGATCTCCTAGAGAGTATGACCCCCCCCCCCCCCCCCCCCCCCCCCCCCCCCCCCCCCCCCCCCCCCCCCACCCCCCCCCCCCCCCCCCCCCCCCCCCCCCCCTTGAAGCTGAATGTATGACTCTATCTTGAGTCTCCATGTATCATATTCACCTTGTTTGAGAAGTAGTAGTTTTGCAAGAGAATTGTTTGGGGTATTTTCTAGATCCATGGTCTTTTTTATATAGGGAATGAACAGAGAGATGGATCTAGTTTGTTTCTTCTAAATCAAGGTTTCAGAACACCAGCTCTGATACCACTTGTTGGTTCCAATTGAATGGATATTTTGTTCTGCTTAGATAAATCTAAACAACTAGATTAGAACCTTGTTGTCAAATATTAAAGACTATGCGGAATTAATCTTTATATACTCAGAAGAAACAATCAAACAATTAACACTATATTGAACAAATCACAAAACAACTATATGTTTTTCCTAATAACTAATCGTGTTCTACTTCTCATTCACGTAATATATAATCAATATATCTATATCTAACTATGCCATAAGAATTCCTTTTATACACCAAGGAAAAACCCTAATGGGCTTACAAAACGCGTTAGAAGATTATGCAGAGATCATGCATATCTATTCCTAATTTATCTCATACATATCTCATAAGCATCACTAATATACTAAATAACAGTACTAACTATATACTGACAGTACTAACATTGTACTAACAGTACTAACTATAACTAGCAATACTAACTATTACAAGTAGCAGTATTAAGTCCTTCAGCAGCATTATCTTGTAGAAGCTCTTTAATTCCCAACAATTTTCTTTGTTGCTTATTAAACTGCATAATCTCTGCTCAAATGTGATTATTTTATCTTATGTTAGTTTAATATGTCTTAGTTATCAAGTTTGCTTAATTAGAATTAGTTTAATTAGTGTTTGATCTAAATTGCCTTGTTTTTAGTTAAAACTGCTTATAGGTTTAGATTATTATAGAGTGATTATTTTCCTTAGGTTTTTGTTTATTTGTCCTTAATAAGCTTGGTTCTTAATCTATTTTAACAAATAAATGCTTAATTAGGTCTGTTTTAGCGTAAAAAAGGCTTTTCTAGATTTAAAGGGGTGTTTGGGTTAAGGTCTTAAGTATGGTTAAATAATGTGTAAACTCATTTTGGCATTAAAAAAAAGATTGCATAAGCTCTTATTAAGTTTATAATCTAGTTTTCATAAGCTTAAATTTAGTTTTGTTAAGTTTTAAGGTTTGATTATCAAAATCGTAAGCCTGCTAGTTTTAAGGTTTTTCAAAACTACTCATATAAGAGAAATCTTTGAAAGTCTTAAGAGGAAGTTGTGTATTTATGGCTTAAATTGATTCTTATAATGGCATCATTACAAATCAGATTTGAGTTATTTAACTTTGGATAGCATTCTTAGCCATTTTAGATCAAAAACAGTTTAGTAGTAGTGGTTTTTTCCGCCGTTCGAAAAAAAGTAGTGGTTTTTTAAGGGTCTAAATAGTTAGACTTTTTGATCAATTACTAGCAAACTGGATTAATTTTAATAAATCTAGCTTATTGTAGTCTGGTCTTAATCTGCTTTAAGTCTTTTGTTTGTTAAAAAGTGTTATAGAGTCTTAATTTTAAGCCTTAAAAGTGACATTTTTTCTTCCAAAAAAAAAAATAAAGTAGAGAAGTCTGGTCAATATAAATTAACATTTCCAAACTTTATTTCTAAACTGATTTGATTTGATTTTTTATCTTATTTGAGGCATTTTTAGTATAGTTCTTAATTTGTTTTCAGTTTTAGCTTATTCCTAGTGCTTATTATTCCCTTAATCTTAGCTTAAACTTTGGCAAAAAGTCCTTTAAAAGTGTTTTATGTCAAACTGTCTTATTGCTTTCAATGCTTTTCAGCTTACTTAGTTAGTTTAATTCTAGTTATTAGTGCTAATTAGGTCTAGCTTTAGGTCTGTTTTTAGCTTATTAAGTTTTTATTTGCTTATTGAGTCAAAAAGGCCTAACATTTTTAGCCAAAAGAATGCATGTCTATTTAATAAGCAAACTGTCACATTTGATTGAGTTTTTTCTAGCTTAATAATAAGTTTTAGTTTTAAGTACATTTATTAAAAGTGCTTATTTTTGCTTATACTTTAACTGTTTTAAAAGAAAAATAAAAAAAATGATTTTCCAAAAAAGGGACTGTCGCAGGACTCAAACCTGTGACCTCCCCCGCACAACACACACAACTTAACCATTGCGCCCTTGGGTCTTTTTCGTTTAAGTCTCTTTCCATTTATTTCTTATACACAGTTTAGTATTTAACTTATTTTAGCTTAATGAATTTTCACAGCTTATTGGCTTTAGCTTTTTGATCTGTTTTTCTTTGCAAACCCTTAGAATAGTGTCTAATATTTTCAGTAATTTTCTCAAAATTTTAGGTTTAAGTTTAATACTTTTAGTTTAATTTTTAGTAATATTTAGTTTTAAAAATAGTTTTAATTAGTTTAAAAATTCAAAAAAATAATTTATGTTTTTCTAAAAATAGTTTAATACATTTAGTTTAAAATTTTGCATTTTGAGTATTTTGAATTTTAATTTTTCATTTTTAGTTAATTATTTAGTAATTTTGGTTATTAATTAGTTTTTTATTTGTTTTAAATGTCGTTCGAATTTTAAGTTGCCTTTATTTCTAGTTTAGCGTGCCTTTATGTGCTTTCCCTTTGCGATATTAGATTTAGAATCCAAAAACCAAAAGATAGATTATTCAAGCACGCGATCATAAACCGAAACAAGATTTTCAATTCACACTTCGTTGGGAAAACGACTCGGGAACGATTTGATCTTTATCCTTTCCTAAAGGTAATTTTCTAATCGATACTTTCTGGAAATTTATTTTATTAGTGATAGCTTATTACTCTTTCACAAGAATGATTTGCTTAAATTGATTTTAATATATATAATATATATATCTATATATACTATTTGAGACGAATCAAAAATTTTGGCGCCGTTGCCGGGGAAGTGTGAAACGATTATCGCGTTGAGGTTTGAAGATTAGTGCATTGAAGACCCTTCCCCGTGAAGTTTTCGTTTTTTGTGAATATATATTTTACATTTCTTTATTATTTTTCATTTTCTTTTACATAAAACTCAAAAATACAAAAATATTTTATTTTTCTTATTTATTTTTATGGATTTATTAAAAACACCAACAATACTTTTCCTAAAGTATTGAAAGTACCAAAAAACTAAAAAACAACAAAATTAATCGTGTTTTCAATTGTTTAATCGGCTCACCTTTAGATTAACAAACTATAAGAGAGGTATATGGAGGGTTGATCCTATGAACTTTGACCCGAAAGGAGAAGGTTTTTAAAATGCTAAGCGCTTACCCACTTCTACGCTTCTTTGTGTGTTTTCTAAAGAGCTACCATGCACCTTTGACTATCGGTCCCAAAAATATTTTTATTATTTTCTACTTATTATTATTATTATATAAAATTTCAAAAATATTCTTCTTTACCCTCCTATTTGTTTAATTCTTATGTCTTCATTCAACTAAAGTGGTTGTTATGTGAGTGGAGGTCCGTTAGATGGTTTACTTTGTCGACGGTGTACTTGCGAGTGATGTGGAAATAATCTTAGAAATGGATTTTGTTCGTTTTGCGCTTCAAGAGCTAGAAATTCATTCTTTTATGATCTAAATCCGAATTCTTTCAATGATCCTCCAAACTTTTTCAACCACCCTCTATAGCCCCAGACATACTCGTGTGAGTTATGTGGGAATGATTCTCACTATGGGTTTGATTGTCCACCACGGGTACCGCTTATCTATGAGCAGGAACCGTGCTACAATCAAAACTTTGGTGATAATTATTATCTACAAAATTCACCGAGTTTTCCACAACAATATCTTTGTTGTGAAAACTGTGGGGGACCTCATGCAAATTTTCAGTGTCAACCGAGGAATCAGAACTTCTATGAGCCTAATCTTTGCTATAATTCTAACTCTTTCGGTTTTGACCAACCCCCGCAGTATTCCATCAATCATCAGTCTCAGAGTATTCAAGAAGACCTTAATCAACAAAGGATGAATGATGTTCTTAAAGCTGTGCAATCCTTGGTTGAAAAGTTACGTCAACAAGAGCAAGCGGCTAATCTTAGTACTCATACTCCCGAGCCTTCGCGACGTTTCAATTTTATTTACGATGATGACGATGATGACGAGGAGAGAACTATTCCTTTGAACAAAACTGTTTCTTCGCCGCGAAGCGGAGCCGTCTATTGCAATCACACCCGTCTTACCAACTATGAAGCCCGATGACTCTCTTATTATGGGGGATGAGAATCTTAGCACTAATCTTGAAAAGGAACCAGACGATAATGATGATTTTACCTCTAGTGATGATGAGTCACTTCCTGAGGAGGATGTTCCGAAGGAAAATTTTAAAATTTATTCGAACCCTCTTTTTGAATTTGATGACGAGTACATCTCTAGTGACGTAAATCCTCTTTTTAATGAGGTGTTAGAGGACATCGAGAGCGAGGACTCCTATGTTTCTAAACTTGATGAGCCGGATTTGCTAGTCACACCTCTTTCCAAGCTTAATGAGGATGAGTGTTTTGACCCGGGTGGTGATTTCGTTTTGGAAGAAATCGAAGCTTGTCTTACAAGTGATTCCATTCCACCGGGAATTGATGATGACGACTTTGACCCGGAGGGAGACATTCTTCTACTCGAGAAGTTATTAAATGATGATCCATCATCTCCTCTCCCCCCGAAAGAACTTAATTTTGAGGAACTTAAAGTAATAAAATCTTATGTTTCTACGGATTTTGAGGACGATTATTATGACTCAGAGGGAGACATAATCTATCTTGAGAGTTTGCTTATTATGGACACTATCCCTAATCTCCCTCCCGAGGTGTTTTTAGATATTGACCCAAAAAGATTAAATGATGAACTTGATAATGATTTGAAGAATATGGTTAAAGTTTCCGACCCCAGGATTCATGAGAAAATTGTTTCTCCGACATATGTGAGGTTTACCTTTGAAGATCGCCATTTGTTATCAAAATCTTTCTTCCATTTCTTACCTATCTTGTGAATTCTCTTTTTCTTCTCTCCTCCAGGAGTGAGGATACTATTTTTGACCCTGGCATCTCGCTCTAAGTTTCTATTCCTTAGAGCCGGTGGCATATGAAAGTCCGATGATGATTTTCCCATTCTTTTATTTATGCCTTAAGGACAAAGGAATTCGGGGAGAGGCAAGCTAGAGACACGCACAAAAACAAGCGCTTTCGGAGGAACCCATGTTTCTATCTTCTTTTTCTATTTCTAATAAGTGTGATGTGAGGAGGATCGCCTCTTCCTTTCTTGTATTTTATGGCTTGTGTTTTATGTCCAGGATTTCCCGGATTATGAAGACTCTCGTGCTCATGGTTTTGTCCATCGTTCACTCAAGCTTCAATCCTTTGCATGCATTATATATGGGAATCCAATATCCTATATCTTATGACTAAACGTTTATCTATTTGCAAATTAATAAACGTCTTTTAGATTTACGTAAGCCTCATTATATTAGGAATAGTGTATTGACTTTAGTATGGGGGTGGCAGTCTTACATTGAGGACAATGTTTAGTTCTAGTATGGGGGGTATCTATCGATTTGATCTTACTTGCATTTGCCTTATCTTCACGTAACCCCGTTTTGCCACCAAAAATACCAAAAATATGTGATTTTATGTCAAAATTTTAAAATTTTCAAAAATAAAATAAGTGTTTTGACATGAATTTTTGACTTTCCGATGGTGAGAATAAGAATAAATTGATCGAGCATGTTGCGCTCTTGCTTGCCCCTTAACATATATAAATTTAAACTTTTGCTAGTCTTTTATACAAGAAGCTTTAAAACGCGAATTCTAGCTTGAAAAAGCTAAGAGTTTGCAAGTTTCCATAATAGACTTTAAATATGTAAAGTTTGTTTTTATTAGACTAAGCATTCGCGGATCTTTTTAGTAAAGATTTTAAATTTGAGAAGAACGAAAAATGATAGAGTTTAATATAAGTTAGATGCTAAGTGTGGAGTAGTAGGATCTCTTTAGAGCTCATAGAGGTTAATTGTGGCTTTTTGCTCTCACCAGTTTAATAAACGTTATATATTTGTTAAATAAATAAAGTTGCTTTGGTTTTTGCGATTCTTAGTTTAGATCCCTTCCTAAAGATTCGTTCTGGTGAAATTAAGTACATCGAGGGTTTTTAGTGTTTGGAAATAGCTACTGATTCTTGACGCTCGCTACCGTGTCCTAGAGATTAAAAGACCACAGGATTTGAAATTTGGCTATAATAAATAATAATAATTATACCTTGTCAGATTACTGGATCATGGTTGGCTCGCATACCGATGTGACAGTCTTCATATAAGGCAAGGTCCGAAGCCGAAATAAGACAACTGTATCATGGTCGGTTCGCGCCCGATGTGACAGTTTGTTTAAAGTATAATAATATTAATGTTAATTGTAATATATATGATTGAATAAATATAGGGAAAATCTCTTTTTCTAAAATTTAAATATGCTTTTGAACTAAGACTATTTCGTTTTAAGATGTGGTCTTTCTAGATGAAGTGTTAGTTTAACGGGAAGCCTAAGAGTTTTTAAAACCGAAGGTCCGTGAGTTCCGATATTATTCTCTGTGGGGTGTCAAAAGCCTGGTCACCTAAGCCGGTCTCGGCTGAGATGTGCCGAGAAGAAAGTCGCTACATGAAATGATCTCGCCTTCAAAATCATAATTCTTGGGTGAAACGTTACATTTAGAAGGATTATAACTTTCTTAAAATGTCGATTGGATGGTCGAAATTTGAAATGAGCACATACACATTTATAGATATTTATCCATCGGGAGTGAAAAGTTAGGCTATGCGTACACAATTTACATTTATGAGTAGTGTTAGCATCTTAACTTGTATTTAACAATGATCTCGTTTTTAAACTTGGTTTGGGGCGGGTGAAAAATTGAGGACGATGAATTTATCCTTTTGGACACTATTTATAAGTGTTTCTTGTTCCGTGATCCTAAAAGTTATCATTAAATAATGAAAGTCGAACATGTTGTCACTTGTGAAAAATATAAAAATATTTATATAAAAAGAAATGGTAAAACGGGGCGTTTCAAAACTAGTAATTTCTTAATTCCCTTAGATGAACACTTAGCTACTTTTCGAGGTAATTAGTTTAGGGGGATTGAAATTTTTAGTTTTAAGCGTGTATTTATATCATTGCGTGAGGACACGGCAATAACTTAGTATGAGGGATTTTTGATATGTGTTTAATCACATATCATTTTTCCTTATTAAAACGAGCTTAAATGATCAAAAATACATGAAAAATACATTGTATATGTGTGTTTTATGCAGGTAACGGATATTCATAAAAGGACAAAAAAACAAAGCCAAATAAGACAAAACCGAGCACGGGATTGAAAGAGCGTGAGAAAAACAAAGCCGAAGGCGTATCCATTTTTAATGGGCCAACCCATAACCTGTTTGATGGGCCGGGTCAGCCCATTAACATTTGAATGTAATTAATCCTAGTCCAAAATCTTAAGCCTTTAATCATAAATCCACAACCTAGTCCAAATCCCATTTCCCTAGCCCAAGCCCAAATAAAATAAGTAAAAGCCTAACATTAAATCCCTAGTCCAAGTCAAACCTATTAAAAAACGCGCCTTTAAGTTACAGTTCATCCATTTCTTTCAACCTTTCACCCTGCTACGAATTTAACCAGGGTAAAAGCAATACCAATCCACTACGTCCCATCCCCTTCTAGAAGGCCAACGTGGCACGTTTGCATCACCCTTTGACACCCTGGCGATCCTAAAGCATCCCATTGGTTGAAATAACATGGAGTGATCTAAGGGCTCATATTGATGAATTGAGTGTTTGGATTGAAGGGCTAGGATTGAAGATTGGATGGATGCTCCTCCAGCCTAAAAGCTTCTCTCACCCCTATAAATAGAGGCTCAATCTCACACAGTAAAATCATCTAGGGTAGGAGTAGGAGTAGAATAGATAGCTTATTTTCAGCTTTTTCTTAAATGTATTTTCTCTTTAAGCATTGTATTTTGAATTTGAATTAATAAAAATGTGATTTCATTTTACATTGCTCTTTGATTTCTGTTTTTTAATTTTATGCAATTTACCTTTAATTCGAATAAGCTTTGAATAAGTTCCTATAAGCTGTTTTAATTAGTATCTAGTAATAACTTGTACAAATAAGCTTTCAGCTTATTTGTACAAGATGGGTAAAGTTTCTATGCAATTTTAGAGGTTTAATGGATTTTAGCTTATGTTGGATGATAAGCCAGACTTGAAAGGGCTTATTGGATTTTACCAGCTTGTTTTCAACAAGCTGGAGCTTGTAGATAAGCTCTTAAGAGCATTTATGTCCTTGTTTAAGCAAAGGACAAGGTACTCTCTCTTTTACATTTTAGCTTAATTTTCTTTGTTGCTTATTAAACTGCTTAATTTCTGCTTACTGCTTAAATGTGTTTATTTTATCTTATGTTAGTTTATTATGTCTTAGTTATTAAGTTTGCAAAATTAGAATTAGTTTAATTAGTGTTGGATCTAAACTGCCTTGTTTTTAGTTAAAACTGCTTATAGGTTTAGATTATTATAGAGTGCTTATTTTCCTTTGGTTTTTGCTTATTTGTCCTTAATAAGCTTGGTTCTTAATCTGTTTTAACAAATCAAAGCTTTATTAGGTCTGTTTTAGCTTAAAAAGGCTTTTCTAGATTTAAAAGGGTGTTTGGGTTAAGGTCTTAAGTATGGTTAAATAATGTGTAAACTGATTTTAACATTAAAAACAGATTGCATAAGCTCTTATTAAGTTTATAATCTAGTTTTCATAAGCTTAAATTTAGTTTTGTTAAGTTTTAAGGTTTGATTATTAAAATCTTAAGCCTGCTAGTTTTAAGGTTTTTCAAAACTACTCATTTGATGAATTCTTTAAAAGTCTATGCGAGGAGTTGTTTTTGTGCTTAAATTGAGTCTCTAATGCATCATTACAAATCAGATTTGAGTCATTTATCTTTGGATAGCTTTCTTAGCCATTTTAGATCAAAAACAATTTAGTAGTAGTGTTTTTTTAAGGGCCCAAATGTGTAGATCATTTGTGATCAATTACTAGCTAAACTTGGATTAATTTTGATTAAATCTAGCTTATTGTAGTTTGGTCTTAATCTAATTTCAGTCTTTTGTTTGTTAAAAAGTGTTTTAGACTCTTAATTTTAAGCTTAAAAGTGTTGTTTTTCTTCAAAAAGCCAATAAAAAGGAGTGTAGTCTGTCATTTTAAATTTACTTTTCTAAGCTTATTTCTTAAACTTATTTGCTTATTTTCAGCTTATTTGAGTCATTTGAGTTTAGTTCTTAATCTGTTTTCATGTTTTTGCTTATTCCTAGTGCTTATTATTCCCTTAATCTTAGCTTAAACTTTGGCAAAAAGTCCTTTAAAAGTGTTTTGTGTCAAACTGTCTTATTACTTTCAATGATTTTCAGCTTATTTAGTTAGTTTAGTTCTAGTTATTAGTGCTTATTATGTCTAGCTTTAGGTCTGTTTTTAGCTTATTAAGTTTTTATTTGCTTATTGAGTCAAGAAGGCCTAACATT
Source organism: Tanacetum coccineum (assembly GCA_026074375.1). Lineage (NCBI taxonomy): Eukaryota > Viridiplantae > Streptophyta > Magnoliopsida > Asterales > Asteraceae > Tanacetum > Tanacetum coccineum. The sequence continues at coordinate 28,956 of BQNB010060702.1, forward strand.
TTTAGCTAAAGGCATGCATGTCTATTTAATAAGTAAACTGTCACATTTGATTGAATTTTTCCTAGCTTAATAATACGTTTCAGTTTTAAGTCTATTTATTAAAAGTGCTTATTTTTGCTTATACTTTAGCTGTTCTAAAAGAAAAAATAATTTTTTTTTCTTTCAAAAAAGGACTGTCACAGGCCTCAAACCTGTGACCTCCCTCACACAACACACACGCCTTACCAGTTTGCCCTTAAGACTTTTTCATTTAACTTTTGCAACATTAATCTCTTATACACTCTTTCAGTTTTAGCTTATTTAGCTTATTTGAATTTTCACAGCTTATCGATAAGAGTTTTTTCACTCGTTTTTCTTTTTAAACCTCAGATTTAGCATCTAGTATTTTTATAAATTTTCTCAAAATTTTATAATTAAGTTTAGTATTTTTAGTTTAATTTTTAGTATTATTTAGTTTTAAATAGTTTAAAAATATAAAAAAATATTTTCTGTCTTTAAAAAATAGTTTAAGTCATTTAGTTTAAGAAATTTGCATTTTGAGTTTTTAGAGTTTTAATTTGTCATTTTTTTAGTTAATTAGTTAGTTAATTTTAGTTATTAATTAGTTTATAATTGTTTTTAAATGTCGTTAGAATTTTAAGTTGCCTTTATTTCTAGTTTAGCATGCCTTTATGTGCTTCCCCTTTGCGTTATTAGATTTAGAATCCAAAATCCAAACTATCAATTATTCAAGCACGCGATCACGAACCGACACAAGATTTTCAAATTCACGCTTTGTTGGGAAAACGACTCGGGAATGATTTGAACTTTATCCTTTTCTAAGGGTAATTTTCTAATCAATACTTCCCAGAAATATATTTTATTAGTGATTAGCCTATTACTCTTTCACAAGAGTGATTTGTCAAATTGCTTTTACTATATATATTTATATACTATAATTGAGACGAATCAAAATTTTTGGCGCCGCTGCCGAGGAAGTGTGAAACGATTATCGCGTTGAAGTTTGAAGATTCGTGCATTGAAGACCCTTCCCCGTGAAGTTATTGTTTTTTGTGAATACAAATTTTACATTTCTTTATTATTTTTAAAGTGGGTAAAAGGTTTGGATTTGCTCGTTTTTCTCATATTGGAGATGTGCAAGGACATGAGAATCAGTTAAATGGAATTACGATCGGTAGGTTTAAGCTTATTGCAAACATAGCCAAGTTTGAAAGATGTTCCTCTAAGTCATGGCAAGGAGTTTCGAAACCGCTTCAAATACCCATGGTAAGCTTTGTGACGTCGACGAATCAGACCAAATGGCTTCAAAATGTTCTGGTTAGTGAAGCTACTTCGATTCATTCTTTACTAGATCTACAATCATTATTTCGGTCGTTCGATGTAAATGATTGCACGGTTAAACATCTTGGTGGTCTAAGATGTATGCTTGACTTTGAAAATAAACAAGACGCATCGGATTTCCTACTCAATAGGAAAGATTGTTGGTTAAATTGGTTCAAGTGGCTTCAACCTTGGACATCTGAGCTCAAAACAGAAGACATAATTACCTGGTTACGTATTGAAGGACTACCGATTCATGTTTGGTACTCGAAAGCATTTTCGCAGATTGCTTCTGTTTGGGGAACTGTGTTGATCCCGGACGAATGTGAGACAAATGATCCAAACTTTGTTTATGGCAAGGTGTGTATAATTACTAGAGAAATGCATCACCTAAACAAAGTCATCGATATCAAAGTGGATGGTTCGGTAACAAAAATCCGCGTTTCCGAATCTATCAAAGATCTAGATTCGTTATTCGGTTTTAAAAAGCCACATATGGTCATTAAGGATGACTTAATTTTCAATGATTCTGTTCCAAGCTGGGTAGATGATCATAGAAACGACTTGGTTGGGGAAATTAAACCTGTTGACGGTAGCCTTGAAGGAACCCCTGTCGTAAGCAACGAAATTCCGGCGAAAAGGATCATCGATTCCGACAAAAGATGCGTCTACAGCAATACGACAATACGACAAAGAGGGTTTGCAGTGAAAGAGACGGGACAATGAACACTTGTGCTGGTTCCTATGCGTCTCCATTGGGTGCAGACTGTTCACTTTCTGAATCACGGACTAGTGACACAACTAGCAAAATTCAGAAAAAGAAAAAGGTTGTTGTGGATACATGCGATTCTTTGTCTTCTGTTGATTTGAACAAGCATCATAGCCCGTGCTTTGCCGCGAGGCTTTTTTTTTGAATTAATTACGTAAGTTAACCTTTACGTCAAATATTATTAAGCTCGAGATACATAACGGCACAATATATGACTTGCTGTAAATCCTTAAACAAATCCGACATATACGATGTGATCAAATTATAGTCTCAACAATCTTCTTTATCGATAAAGCGTTTATCAAGAAAAGGCATTGCCTCAGTGAATCGCACCGTTGGTACGTACAACGACATGCTGTAAAGAATTAGTATAATACAAAGCGTTAACCTAGTAGCAGCTGTGATAGAAATCGTAGCCATAATAGCAACTGTAACAGAAACCCCTTTGTCCGTCATAACAGCAGCTCTAACAGAAATAGTCGATATGTACTAAGGCACTCGATATGAGGCAGAACAATAAGGCATAAAAGAAACGGTGCACTTATGTATACGCTCGAGTGATTCACATCCAACGACATTTGAATGTGGCATTGAAACGGCAGACATGGAGCCTTGTTCATTGACCTGAAGCTTCAATCGTAAAACAATAAGAAAAAAGGGGGTGTTTGGGATTGTGAGGTTCTGCTTGTCAATCAAGTATAAGGAAACTGGATAAAACAATAATCTCTCCAATTTTTTAGAATGCTTATTATAGACGATGTTCTAATTACTTTTATTCTCATATTTCTCGGAAACCTTCAAAAGCATGCAAGTGCTTTTCATATATAAGAATTCAATTAATAAGCAAATCCGAGCACTACTTTATGAACTTCTCATCTATAAAATAAAATCCCCCGCATATATTTCCTGGTCATTGCTTAAGCGGAAGGCGTACACGTAATAGTTATAAGGATCCTACTCACTGTTATCTTCAGCAATCGTTATTGTAAAGGAAAAAAAGCAATCAGTTACAGCATCATCTAACCAAGCAGCAACTGTTTGAAGAGTGACAGAGGATAAAGCCGTTTAAGACCAAATTCATCTTGATGATGGTATCAGATTTTATTTCATGATGGAGACAAATCTCAAGTTAAAATGAATTTTAAAGCAAAAAAAAGAGTTGGCTTTGCAGTTAAATCTTAGATGTATATGTATTGTGCTGAACAAATTAGTACATTATTTTATTATTATCCATCTTGGAATGTTTGTTTATGGATTTGCGTAGATTTCAGTTAAGGGAGAATTACGTTTACCTTTTTGATCCTCATTGTTTGTAGCCTGATCATTTATTGTTACAGACATCACCAAGTCCGTGTCGTTTGAAAAGCTGTTGCTATCCTCTTTTGAGGAGTGAAATTCCAATCATGGTCTTGGCACATCCAAACTGTGATCATGAGTATGATGGAATTTGTGCTTGAATACATGACGTTAACATGAGTTTTAGAAAAGGAAATCCGTCATAATCCTGAAAGGTAAATGCTCTCATCTCGTCACTTAGGCCTGCAAGCATATTTAGTTTTCCATTACATAAGTATCTTAAGGAAATGAGCTTGTTGCCATCCATTGTTTTACTGATCGAAATAGAAAATTGTAGTTCTAATACATTTCTTAATAAGATAAATAGCAAGATACATGAAAGTCACTGCTAACCTTTATGTTTTTATGATGATCATTACCCGAGAAATTAAAAGCAGCCTTAGTTTCTCAAACTCTTCACACAGGCTGCAAAATATGTGTTGGCCTTCAGGGTTTGAACTTCTGTTTGGGACAGAGATGTATGTCAACATAGAACCCTAAGTTTGTATATAAGAATTGTTACAGAGTATTAAGATGTCATCTTGAAACCTTAAGTTTGGACTTACCATTTTATTAGTGCTATTATGCCACGTGTACATCAGCCCTGTGTCCTAACTTTGAGCTGACTTCAAACAAACCTTGACATAGATGTTGAAGTCGTTATTTCGAAAATTACACAAAGTTGACGTTGTTTTAGGCCTTCTTGCAAGTCTAATAAGCTCAAAAGTATATAAGATACGGCGTCAATAGAACCTGTTTGGATTCATCACAGCCTATCAGTAGTCTAATAAGGTTCACAATTGTACTGAGTTACTCAGTTAACATGTAAAATACCATTTATAACTTTACGGAATATGGAAGATTCAAGTAGCAAGGAAACATCAAAACCTGCACTGTCATATTGTTGCTTCTTCCGATTTAAACTCAGGTGGATATGAGCAACAGATGCCCAACGGTTTTTATGTTAAGTGCTCATAATTTTTTCCAACCTTTACAAAGTCTCTATCCTTATTGCATCTTTACAAAAAGCGTGAGTTGGTTATGGGAATAGATGTGTACATGGTCGGGTCGTTTGCAGCACGTGTTTAAAGTATCCGTTTTTAGGTCCTACATATTAACGCAAATGCTTAAAAGGGTCAGGTTTGATAGTTTGTCCCTTAGCTTCGAGCATGGAACACTAAGTACTATTCAAACATTCTAGTCAAAAGAAAAAGTCCCATCATGATGTGTTAAGAAGCAACCATCAGATGATAGCGTGACTAATATTATTGAATGGCATGTGCCATTGGTAGACTATTTGAAGCTTATAGACAAAATGAAATGAAGGTTCATGACCCTCTATATATCAAATCCTTAATAATGAAAGGATTAATAAAATTAAACACCGTGTACAGCACATGGCATAACTATAGAAACCAATAAATTTTGTTTTCCCTCAACATTGGACTGTCGAGTCAAAGAGAATATGAAATTAAAGTGCACACCACTATTTGATTTAAATATTAACTACTGGGTACGCTTTTTCTGCACAAATAACAATATGTTCGAAAGCAAATACCTCGAAAAGTTACCATGATGCTACGCTGTCTGCGGTCACCGTTCCGACGGAAACCGACTTAGTGCCGCTATCTTTTGGACCGTTTGTGGTACCTATGATACAACAATTTAGAAAAGATTAGTATATCACTAAAGTGCCAAACCACGAAATTCCAAAGACAGCTCAGTAGCCACACCTGGATGGTGGTTGCAGCCATGGTGTGTATGTTATACTGAGGTGCAAATGCCATAACAATATATGATACCTGGTTTGCTCCTGATATTATGCTTTTAACCAATTGTATTATTTGTACTTTTGTCCACATCATATCCCCCAATAATTATTTTGCTTCAGATAAGGCAATAATAACAAAGCTGAAGCAAGTTGTTAAGCCAAAAAAATTACAGTGTGGCTGTTAAGCGGTGAGCATCCAAGCTACAATAATATAGTGAAACCGGAATTACGAAAAACATACATCATTGATTAATGCTAATTCAGGTGCCACGACTAAAATTCAACAAACCACCCACCAATCCTGGCACCCGTCCTCCACCCCACTAGCCCACCCCACCATACTCTCTTCTCAACCCAACCCAACCCCACCCCCACCCCCCCCACCGCTTCATTCGTCCTCCCCCCACCCCATACGATCCACACCACCCACTTACTCCCACCCATCCCACGCACACCCTAGACCTTTCTCTCTCCCCCCACCAACCCCTCATTATAGTATATAAAATAAATTTAACATATATCAAGAAGTTTGTGGATTTTGTTAGAAAATTTATATTTAATGCAGTGAGATTAGTTGTAAAACAAAAGTCAAAGTACCTCAGAAGCCCCATTGTGCATTCTAGTACCTCAAAACCACGGAATCCCATTGTGCAAATGTGGATATGATCCAAACACCCGCCATGGCTGCCGTACGAAACCCAAGAAATTAGGGTTTTCAGCCGATTCTTTCAACATCAGTAATCCAATGTCTTTCTCTTAATTTTTGTGCATAAAATATAACGTATAAGCTAATATCAAACAATCAGTCCATCTTTTAAAAAAAATAACAAACATAAGATAATATGAAGCTTGATACCTGAAACCTTTATCGCTAGATCATTTGAAAGGGCGCAGCAAAAAACAATAATTTGTCCCCAATTTGTTGCAAATGAAAGAGGAGGTGGAAAGAATCCAGAATCAGTGCGCAAAGTGGCTTCAAAAATTAAACGCAAACCCAACCTCTTGGACATAGTATGTTCAGGCACCAAAAAACCCCTCAAAATCAAACCCAAAATCGAATATGTAGTTCATGTGTAAGTGTTTTCTGGAAGACTCTGGTATATTGTGTATGATATTAAAGTATTATAGAAAGAAAAGATTGGGCCGTTTTTTTAGCCCGAAGTTTCAGCGGGAGCCCAGCTATGAAACGCCGTGGTTTCAACCGAAATACAGTATATGTATATAACGAGCTTTTGGTGTATTAAAGCAGAAGTGGAAGCTAATTAAATATCCGGCTCGAGGGATGTCGCGGCGTAGACTATCGGATGTAATGTACACATGCATCATATTACATAATATAATAATTCATGACAACGGTGAAACGATAAGTCCCGATTATTTTTCACAGGAACAACACCGTGATGATGATCCCGTAAGAACACATGAAAAATCGATACAAGTTACTCAGGAGATAATCAACAGAACGACTCATCTAAGCCTAAAAGCCGATTTAGTGGAACACATTTGAAATAATGTAAATTAATAATAGTTTAGTCATTTTATTATTGCAATGTTTTAATTTTATTTGAATTATTATGTAATGTTTTTTATTATTTATGTAATGTTTTTTAATTTTAATGAAATTTAATTTTGTTGTTAAAAAATTGAAAATGAAAAAAAAATGAAGAACGCCTTATAGTGGCAAAAAGTCGCTTGTAGGTTGCCGAAGAGAGAAAGCTGATATGGCAGGATAAAGTGCACGTCGCGACACACACCACAGTGACCAGCCTAAAGAATATATCTAAAGCATCATAGCTACAAGTGGGACCCATTAAATGTAACCAAAAAACACTTTTCACTGCAATCCCCAACCTCACAGTGATAACCCTCTTACCAAACGCACCCTAAAGACAAAAAGGTTAGCACACTTGGTTAATACTTATATCCAAACTGAGGTTTAAGAGTTTGAGCCTTTATTAGGAACAAGGAAAGATTACCCGCGCGTTGCTGCGGGCGTTATTTTTTCGCGCGTTATTACGGGGCATTTTTTTTGTTCCGGTTAATTTCTTCGGTCTCATGTTTAATAGTTTGTTTTTTTTCCTCATATTAAATGACAAATTTTTTTTTTCAATAAAGGGGATATTTTTATTTTATTTTTTGGGCCAGACCGATAGAAAGTCGTAAACGTAATTTTTTTTTTCTTCTTATTTTTGACAAAAGAAAGAGGGAGTATAAAGTTTTTTTTTTTTTTGGGCCGATGAACAGTAACCACAGGTATAAAAATTTTTTGGGCCGATGAATAGTAACCGCGGGTATTTTTTTATCTGAATGCGTCGGTACTTTTGTAACATTTTTTTCCCCCTATTTTGTGCCAACAATTTAAAAAAAAAAAAAAAAATGGGCCGGCCCAAGCACTGTAGCTTGCTACAGTGCCTAGCGTGAATAGTGTTTTGGCACATTGTAAAAAAAAAAATATATGGGCCGGCCCAAGCACTGTAGCTTGCTACAGTGCTTAGCGTGAATAGTGCTTTTGCACATTTGAAATGAGTATATATATAATACACCCTATTGGGTCCTTTTGCTCGTATCCGAAATTTTTTATAGAGCCCACCAAGCCCATGAACACAAAGATTAACATTTGATACCATTATAAAGTCACAACAAAACAAACTCAAACAAAAAATGG
>BQNB010060703.1:0-20000 GCA_026074375.1 Tanacetum coccineum
AAAAAAAAAAAACTAGCCCAAAATTAGCCTGATATCTGGCCCAAAGTAAAAAAAAATACAAAACGGTCCCTCAACTTTTAACTATTTACGATTTTTTACACAAAAAATCCCGTAAAAAAATTAACAAAAAAAACACGTCAAGTTTTTATTGTTCACAACTTTTTTACATTCATCGGCCAAAAAAAAAGATATTGAACTGTCCCAAAAAAAGAAAATATTCGGGAAAAAATTAACCCGTCCCAACGCAAAAATTTTTTTCCCGAATCGTACAAAAAAAAGAAATAACCGGGAAAAAATTAGCAAAAAAAAACCAAAAAATAGACTAAAATCTGGCCCAAAGTAAAAAAAAATACAAAACGGACCCTCACCTTTTAACTATTTACGATTTTCTTACACAAAAATTCCCGTAAAAAAATTTACAAAACCGTCACCAAAAAAAAAATATTCGGGAAAAAATTAGCCCGTCCCAACGCAAAATTTTTTTCCCCGAATCATACAAAAAAAGAAAATATCGCCATAATGCATCGCCCAAAAAAAACCCGAAACGTAAAAAAAATTATTCGGGAAAAAATTAGCCCCGCCGCAACGCGCGGGTTCTTTTGCTTGTTGTATATATGTACAATGATAAATTAGTAGATTATTTACTTATAAATCTTAGTAGTGATAATACCCCGTTTACATTCGGAGTTTTATATAAATTTTTCTTTATTATTATACTGATTAATATTTATCAATTTTAAAACTTCTATTAATAAGTAATTTTTTAAATATATATATATTTTCATATCATAGTAGCCCGTACTTTCATTTTAACATTTATTTTTCCTTTAACAATAGTTTTAGTCGTCTAAGTTTTTAACCTCATGCATACTTTTCAACAAAATTTATGTAAACCAATTAACACTCATATATACCCGTGTACGCGCTAGTTTTTACTAAAGTTTTTAATTATATACTAAAATCGATTAATATCTATGCTTTGAGTTTGATATTTATTTTTCCGTTAATAATAAATTTAGCGGAATTTAATTTTTAAACTCGTGTACTCACGGATTAAACTTATAGAAAAGGAATAATATGAGTTTTGAACGGGGACAGTGAAAAGATGTTTTCACATATATCTTTACTTAAACTTATAAAGAGCAATAACACGAGTCGTTCATATATGTAAAATCTTATGTATTTATTTACATCTCACAATAACGTGTGTTGTCATATGTTATTTATCATCTCATGCATAAATTAATTTAATCTATATAATTATAATAAGATATATAAACAAGAACAACATATAAGTTGTGTTTTTTTAAGTAATAGTGGGTAGGAGGTATTAAATATATAAGTGTATTTGTTAAATTTAAAGGTTACTAAAACACATTATGACACACCAATATATAGATATAGTTTTAGAGGTTATTGGATAAATGACAAGTACAGACTAGGATTTATGATTATTAACGTTAATTATAAATAATAGATTGTAATTAATGTTTTTTTAATTGGTGCTATAATAAAACAATGCGTTATTTATATGACCCCCTCTACTAAAAATAAAGTCTTCATTAATACTCCCCTACCAGATCCGGCGATCAGCCCCTCCCCTCGTTATCTACAGCAAGAGCGTTTACCCCCTATATCCCAACCCCCCCCCGCCCGCCCCGGTTCTACCTTCTTCTATTATCCCTTAATATCCCCCCATATGCTGTATGTTTTTTAAATTTAAAGGTTTACTAAAACACATTTTGTTTCCTACGTCATTTTTGTATTTTCTTGTTTTTGTTTGTTTTACAAAAATAACGATTTTACATAGTTTGTATTTATATTTTGATTAGTTATTTTTTGGCATATTCAATTACATGAGTTTGGTTTTTTTTTTAGGGTTAGATTGATAAAGATTTTTTAGTTTGATCAAAAGAGATTGTTTTCAATTTTGACTATTTTATTGTTGGTCTTTTAATAAAAGACCCCCTGTCAATTTGCCCATACGTGAAAAGTGTAATGAATGTGAAAAAAAAATAAAAAATGATTTTGCATTTCCGTAGTCCTAAGTTTTGAGTTTTTCGAAGCTACTGAATGCTTTTTTTTTAGAAAAGTTTGATTGTGTACTTTTTTGTATCCATTCTATCGCTATCCTATTTCGTTTGTAGATTCAATTTCCTTGATCACCTTCATTCTATCTAACTTGTTTTAGTTCTTTGGCAGGTATTTGGATAACAGTTGTGTGTGTGGGTTCTTTTTATGGTAGATGATTTTATTTTAGTTTATTTTCGTATTTTTTTGTTCTCGTTAAATCGTCTTCTTTTCTATCACCATCATTCTATCAACTTGTCTATACCTTGCATCCACTTGAATGAACATAGCATCATTAAAATAACTATCTTTAGTACGGCTACTATATAATGTTAGTTGCCTTTTAAGAGAGAGATGACTTTTGAACGCTACGGGTCGTACTCGTATATTAAATTTGTGGCTTTGGTATATTGGATCGGATGAAATCGTGTAAAACTATAGTTACCTTCTAGTATGTATTTTCGTTAAGGATAAAGATCCTTTAAAGTTCATGTGAACTTTACCGGTAAAGTTTTTTCACAAAAATAAAGTAAACCGGATCCATCAGTAGACCCCACTATTATGTTTGTGAGATAATTTTACCGGTAAAGTTTATATTAACTTTAGATTGTCTTTTTTCTTTCGTTAATGCAAGGCTAGTCATATTTTTTATCACATACGAAAAGTCTTCAACTATAGTTTACCTTCTATATATTTAGAGTTAGAATTAAATGAAAAAAAGATGAGAAAGACGAGAAGTGGATATTTTTTTTTTGAACGGCGACTTTATTAGAACCACTAGCAAGGAGCTAGTAAATTACAAAGGAATCAAAAAAGGGTGTTGAAGCCAACTAACCCAATTCAAAGTTCTATTACATCTAGCTACACACCAATAAAAAGAGCGTAAAACAATATTGTCGAAAATAGCATCCTTTCGGGGAATAGGAGACGCAAAAAGGAATTGGTTCCTGAAGTTCCAAAGGCTCCACCAAGAAACGTAAAACACGCCTTCCAACACCTCTTTCGTCTTAGAACCTAAACGGATAGATTTAAACCAAGAGAGTCAATCTTCGTACGACTCATAAGGATGAACATCCAAATTCCACCATCTACAAATTAACTTCTGAATATCTTACGCCACAGAGCAGACCGTAGAATAAATTGGACGAATCCTCGAGCACGTGATCACCAAATAGGACAACAAAAGAACGGAAGCGCGACTTCCCTACGAGACAAAAATTCCGATCTAAGTAGGTAAACGATCGAGATAAAGTTTCCAAGCAAAAACGTTTACCTTAATCGGAATACTTTTAATCCATCGATAGGAACTTCCATATTAATGAGAAAAGCCTCATCTAACATAGATCAACTTACTTGACCTTAAAAACAACCATCGCCATTTAAGTCCCAAAAACCATCTGTCACCATATTAGATAAAATAACCGTAGCAAGTAATAACGAAACTGATCAGTTTGTTGTGACTCTAACACCTCCTTGGACATGACGACGAAAAGAAGTTGAGATAACGTATTCATCTTATCACAACCGATAGTCTTTATTTCTTCAAGAGCAAAACAAACTGAAGGAAAAAGAAAGCTTGAGAAGATTATCGCCAATCCAAAGATCTTTCCAAAAGCTTGTACCTGTACCTTTTCCCACACGAATCTTACAATGAGAAATGAGATCGACACTTTACTTTAAGGGAGTTAACTTCTTATGATGAGCCTGACCATGTCGAATTGAAAGCAGCGAGATAAAGAACATGACCATTCAACCATTTAAAGCAAAGCTGATATAATTTCGGGACCATAAGAGTTATCAGGAAAGGGAGCGTCATACCCACTTGAAAAAAGAGCCCGATTGAGAGCAAAGAAAAAAAAACCTCCCCCCCTCCAAATTTCTAGAAAGCAAGCACCTTAGACCATTTGACCCAAGCAATCTTTCTATCACCCTCTTGAAAGCCATTAAAAAAATTCCTACGCAGACTCTCCATATAATTAAGAACAGATTTGGGAACCTTGAAAATCAACATGTTGTAGATATGAGTGGAGCCAAGAACCGATTTAAGAAGGGTAAGACGACCCCCGACAGATAAGGTATTAAGTTTCCACCTAGACAACCTCTTTTTCATCTTATTAATCGTCTCGTCCCAAGCCTTTTTAGAAGACATATTATCTCCTACTAAAATACCCAAGTATTTAAAAGGAGCATTCTATATCAACAACCAAATAGACTTAGCAGCTTCATCCACACAATTATCTGTGGATACCGACACCAAGAAGAATGACTCATCTGAATAATTATTGAATAACCAAGAAAGTAATGAGAAGCATCGAAGAAATATTCATGATACCCTTAAAGTTAGAATGAGACCACTCGACTAAATTATCGCGTCGTCGACGTAGAAAAATGAGACAAACGTAGTAAGAAGGTCATACTTGGATCCTTAGAAACTCTGCTTTAACTGCTCGGGAAAATGGATAAGTGTAGAGACTCCAATAAAGACTTAAAAACAAAAGGGGGTTATAAATGAAATTCAGTAGTCGGACTCCCATTTGTTGTTTTTTTTTTTTTCTTTTTTTTTTTTTTTTTAACTAAAAATAAAAGGCCTTCCTGAAGACAGACTTCCACGAATCCATGAACGCCATTTAGGACCGAATCCAAAAGAGATGAGAACATCATCAAGATAATCCCATCTAACGGAATCATAAGCCTTGGCGAAATCGACTTTAAAAATCATGGCTTGTTGCTTTTTAAGTTTGCACCAAGCTAAAGATATCACTTGAATATAAAAGACCATCGAGAATCTGTCTATTAGGAAGGAATGCAGTCTGAAAATCTGAGATGAGATCCGAAATAACCAAGGAAACCGAGAAGCTAGATCTTAGTAACGACTTTGTACAGCTTCCAATTAAACTGATGGGACGGTAGTCACTAACAACTTTCGGATCAAGAACTTTAGGGATGAGGGCCACAAACGAAGAGTTGCATCCAATAGCAAAATCTCCATGATCAAAAAACCATTTCACAGCTATGCAAAAGTCAGGCCCAACAACGGTCCAATACTTACGAAAAAATTCGAAAGTAAAACCGTCCGGCCCAGGGGATTTATCAACTCCACAACCCCACACGGGGCGAATATCTTCATTTGAGATCGGTATTTCCAATTCCTAAATCTGATCATTATTGAGACGATTAGGAAAAAGGAAAGTTATAAGACTACTCGCTAGACCCGGTCTGGAATCTTCCGTAAAGTGCCTTCTAAACTCTTGTTTAACAAGATCGGGTTTTCGAACAATCAATCACACAGGCTACCATAATACCTTTAATTGAAAGATTGGCGCGTTTTTTGTTAATGATAGCATGAAAGTATTTGGAGTTCTCGTCCCCCTCGATTGCCAGCGAATTTTCGCCTTTTGCATGATATCACGGTTGTTAGAAGATTGAACATCGTGTAATTGTGTTCAAGACTTACAAAACGAAACAAATAGAATGTCGTCGTGACTCCCTTCATTGATCTAACACTTTAACAATGTCACCAATTTTAGAATTTAAGATCTATTAGATAGACCTACCTGATGCCTTTGAAATCTAAAGTCCATGCTCGAATCTCCTTCTTCAACATTTGAAGCTTTTTTTAAAACCGAATCATACCATTGGAATCATCAAGAGTAAAAGAATTCTAAGATTTTGAGACCAAGTCATCGAATCCAGGAAGCTCAAGCCAAGAGTGATAAAAACGAAATGGAGGTAAGGGCCAAAATCTGAAAAACTTCCTTTAAGTAAAATATGCTGTTGGTCTGAGAGGTGACGATCCAGACAGATAGCCGAAATAAGAGGAAAATCAGAAAGTAAACCATAGACAAAAAACCTATCTAATTTACTCATCTTGGTAGCCGAAGATGAGCCCATGTGAAAAGAGAATCCTTCCAGCTGGATATCATATTAAACCCTAATTAGAAATAAAAGAATAAACCGATAGCTCCAAACTGTTAAAACCGATCCCCACCGTTCCTGAATACATCTAACTTCGTTGAAGTCCCCCATAATTAAACTTTCTCCATTCCAACTAGTGATAAGAGATTCGAGATAACTCCACAACATACGTTTAGATGAAACAAATTGGGGGGCATAGACCAAAATAATTAATAACTTCTGATTGTTCGGTATCCACGTCCCATACAAAGCTACTAAAAATATCAGGAAATAGTATGATGATCTTCTTGAAGAAATTGAATCCCAAGCGCAAAGAATACCACCTGACTTGCCACTAGCCTCACTAATAATGTGGTCGAAAAAATAGTTTCCCCATAGAAATTTAACCTCCATAGCCAAAACACTCTCCATCTTAGTTTCTTGAATAGACAAAAAACTTACTTTATGTTTAGAAATCAACTCCTTGATCCAATCTTTCTTAGCCTTGGATCCTAGGCCTTGGATATTTAAAGAAAGACAATTCATCGGAAAACTAATTGTTCTCCTTGTGTTCCAATAATCTTCTCCATGTCCTTAGTACAACCTTCCATAGAAAAGCCCATTGTTTGACCCACCGTAATCATTTCTTCTAAAATCTTCCAATAATGATGGAACCGCCCTTCCTTGATCTTAACCCATAATCTAAAACTTTCAGAAGAGACTCTGTCCATGGAGTTTTCCGCCTCTTCCAATACTCTCGAATTACTCCTTGCCGACCTACTAGGAGGTCGAACAGATTCAGCTTCAGGAATATCTTGATTATTACATGCTGGGATATCATTGGCAGGTGTGAAACCCGGAGGATAAGGGATGCTGGTTGACGTATCCGTGGTTCTTACTTCTTTAGTGCGTTTGTCAAGTAAGTCGTATATATTGAAAGGATCATAACATTCCTCCTTACCATAGACTCACCCATGTTGATGCTCGAAAACCCTGAACTTCACCGTTACCGCCAAAGTATGTGTCCCGAAACCACTTCACAAGCATTCTCCACCTGTCGTTGTTCAGTTATGTCGCCCTGTTCATTGATCTTAGCGGAACTCGTCATCTGAGAACATAGAAGAACATTCATTCTCAGGAACATCTTTGAAGATGGGGACCAAACAAAAAGTTAATCCTTGGCACGAAGCCCAAAAACTTCCCTTTTACATTAAGCCTTAAAACTTTCCAAGATGTTCTCCGTTTGGCTGGTCTTAATACAAATACGTTTCCTTGCAAAAGAGGTCAATCATACCCATCTTCTAATTCAAACCAATTCACACCCATATAGAACTGATCTTTTTGAAAAGTTGAAACGAGTCCATGCATTAAAAGGAACTCCTTCAATGTCGACCCAAAACTATCCGTATTCCTTTAGCTAGCAAATCTGATTGCGCATTACACAAAGACGGCGAAACACACGAAGCAACCCCAACATGTTCCTATGTACTTTCGATTTAGACATAGTGATTATCAATTCAATCATTACCCACAATCCTCCTAGGTAAACAACGCGAGTGTTATGAAAACCCTCGTTAGACAAAAGTACCTGTAAGTTATTAATGGAAGAAAATTGGAGAACTTCGCCCATAACACAATTCGTGAGATCCCTGTTCACCAGGCAAGAGTCGTCTAAAACCAAAGACGGTTTCAAAAAGATCAATAAACTCTTTTTGTCCACCTTGATTCTGGACAATAGACTGCTTAAAACCCGTTACATTACCAGAGGGCACCGGTTTCTCTTTCTGAAAGTAGAAGCTTTAGGCCTTTCAAACCGAGCAGGATTAGCAGAAATGAAAACGACCAATCCAAATAGTTTTGAGATTCTCAATTAAACGAACAAGATTGAGAACATTACATGAACCGAACAAAAGCGACAAAAACGCCTTCCCTGCCTTAATCTCTAAATAGGAATGTACACATTGACCACGGGTGCCGGGAAACGTTACATACCTTTCCAAAGGTCCCTACTTGAAGCAATCATCAGGGAAATTAAGAGTATGAACACCGACGTTCGAGAGATCTTGTAGGTATGTCGATTTTGGATTGAAGGGAGTTCTGGAAACGAAACCCCATGTCTAAAAGCGATATATAAAATAAGGAAAACGGAAATATAAAATAAATAAGAAAGGACAATCGAATCTGAACCCTAAGGTCCCAGGATGAGAAAGACGCCTAACACGCTCGATATGAGATTCATCAATTAAATGACTGATCCCAATTTCAGGGGTTATAACGATTTCAAACACCAAGGATTAAGGGGATTAGATCGGAAGATTGGGAAAAGGGTTTGATCGCCGCCATTGAAAAGGGGATTTTTGACGAGAAGTGGATATAATCATATATTTGAAATGTATTAATCTAAATTGGATGTATTTTTATTATTTTTTTAAAAGCAAAATTATATTAAGAAGCTTGCAAGATGCTAAAAAAGAATTACAAAGCCAATCATTCCCGTTAGAAACTAACCTACCTCTATGCTTTAACCAAGAAAAAGAAAATAATCTAATCGAATAAAATATCACATTTTCTCATTTGGTGAGAGTTGAATGTGATAATATTTCGATACTTCCAAATTACCCAAAACAAAGTTACAACAATAACATAAAGTCGGTTCGTTTTTATACGTTTCGTCCATCTTTGTATGTTTTCGTTCGTTTTTGTACTTTTTTCGTTTTCGTACAGTTTCGTCCGTCTTTGTACGCTTTAGTAGCTTTTTATTCGCACTCATTCGTTTTAGTACGTTTGTATAGGTTTTTGTACGTTTATGTAACCTTTTATCCGTTTTTGTACGTTTTTGTATGCTTTTATACGTATGAATATGCATGAAAACGTGCACAAACGTATAAAACGTACAAATGCGTATAAAGACATATACAGACGGATAAAACGGATAAAAACGTATGAAAACAGAGATAAACGTACAAAAACGGACGAAAACATATAAAACGGACGAAAACTTGCAAAAAACGGATGAAAGCGTTGAAAAACGGACGAAACCATATTAAAATGCACGAAAACGTATAAAAACAGACGATTATGTATAAAAACGGACGAAAACGTAAAAAATGAGCAAATACGTGTAAAAACGGACGAAAGCGTAAAAAACGAAGAAAACGATGAAAACATGTAAAAACGGGCGATATCGTACAAAAACGGATGAAAACATAGAAAAACGGTCTAAACGTAAAAAGGCAGACAAAAACGTATTGGAAGAAAACGTAAAAACGAACGAAAATGTATAAAAACGGTCGAAAACGAACAAAGGCAGACAAAAATGTATAAAAACAGACGAAAACGTATAAAACGGATGAAACGTATAACCACAGACTAAAACGAATAAAAACAGAAGAACATGTATACAAACGTATAAAAACGGACTAAACCGTACGAAAACGTTAAAAACGGACGAAAACGTATAACAACGGCCGAAAACATATAAAAACCGACGAAAACGTAAAAAACAGACGAAAACGTATAAAAACGGACGAAAGCGTATACCAACTGACGAAAACGTATAAAAACCGACGAAAACGTAAAAAACGGACGAAAACGTTAAAAACAGATGAAAACGTAAAAAAATGGACGAAAACGTATAAAACGAACGAAAAAGGACAAAATCGTATAAAACATACGAAAACTTAAAAAACAGACGAAAACGTAAAAGAATGGATGAAAACGTATAACAACAGACGAAAACGTATAAAAACCGACAAAAACGTAAAAAACGGACGAAAATGTACAAAAACGTATAGAGACAGACGAAAACGTAAAAAAACAGACGAAAACATAAAAAACAGATGAAAACGTATAAAAACCGACGAAAATGGATAAAAACGTCTAAAACGTTGAAAAACGTACAACCACGTAAAAAACGTAAAAAAAATAAAATCACTTCGGTTACTACATAGAGCAGCTTCGTCTTTAGCCTAAGAGAAACGAGTGGGAAATGGGTTGGAGGTGTTTTAAAGGAAATAAGTGAATACAAAATAAAAATGTTTTGTAGTTTTGTGTATTAAAGTGGAACTAGGGATTTTGTGTTTTGTAGAGAATTTTGTCGGAAAACACTGATTTGAACGTGATCTTTATTTTCTTGTTGTCTATAAAACATTTTGTGGGAAACAAGGGTGTTTTTCTTCAACTAAACGCACCTATAGTACGTTGGAAGATTGTCTCACAAAACACTTCTGACATGTGAATTAATATTGATACCAAAGAGGTAAGTATGTAGTGAGAATAAAACTTAAAATGACAAGAATAAAAACTAATTTTAACCAAATATTTGAGACGCACCGACTTGAAGTAGATGTAT
Organism: Tanacetum coccineum; assembly: GCA_026074375.1. Lineage (NCBI taxonomy): Eukaryota > Viridiplantae > Streptophyta > Magnoliopsida > Asterales > Asteraceae > Tanacetum > Tanacetum coccineum. Next base: position 10,316 of record BQNB010060703.1, read on the forward strand.
TTATATTCATTTGGATGTATCTTAATTAGTTTTCAAGTAATTTTTGAAGTAAAAATGATGCAAAGTAGTACTGAAACAATTCGACATACAAATGATACAAATGATTTGTCTAGTTTGATTAAATGCATTTACTATGTGCATATGCATATAATTTTAAGATAGAAAACATATTATGATGCATTTAAATTCATATAATGCATCTAATACAAATCGATACATCTCTAATGTATAATTTTAAATATTTATCATTCTTCTCATTTTATATATTTTTTCTCATTTGATTATGAAAAAAGAACGATATATCCGTATATGCAAGCAAACATTTCACCCAATATTTGTGTCTAGCTTAGGAGCTAGATAAAGAATGATGAATTGAGTGTTTTCCAAAAGATAATATGGCACAAGGATGGCATCATCGTCTCATATCATATGAGTCATATGGGTAGATTGTTTTTTGTTAATAACATATAGAGTTAAGTATATTTTTTGTTCTTGTGGTTTGGTCCCGATTTTACTTTTTGTTCGAAATTTAAAAAAGTTTTAGTTTTGGTCCAAAACATATAGTTTCGTTCCACTTTCAGTCCATTTTCGTTGACACTGTCAGTTTGACTTGTTTGACTGTTAATTAAAAGGACATTATTATCATTCTTCTCATTTATATTTTTTTTCTCATTTGATTATAACTTTATTAAAAGAACGATATATCCGTATATGCAAGCAAACATTTCACCCAATATTTGTGTCTAGCTTAGGCTAGATGGTAAAGACAAGCCAAACTCACCTGATACGTCAGCGTCACGTCAGCTTTTTCTCTCCAACTTTAAAACTCATCACAACTCACCTTTCAACCGTAATAAGAATTCACCTTACAACTAAAACTCACCTTTTAAAAAAAATACTTTTATTCATAAACTAAAAACGTAAATATTAACGTAAACGTAAACGTACGAGATTAATAAAAACGTAAACTAAATTAAAAACTTTTATTCATAAATTAAAAACATTACATAGACTTCGAATATTAAAAAGAAATTACAAATAAAGTTTAAACTAAACATTACGAGACAAGTGTTCGATCAAATCGTGTCGAAGGTTTTGAGGCGCTTGTGATGATCTGATCCACATCATAACTTGTTGCACTTGTTCATCGTTTCATAGCATGTCTTCCGGTTGATGTGCTTCATCCGGGAACCATGTGAGATATATCGCATATTTTTTGTATTTCGAATCATATTATGTAATATGATGCATGCGTACACCATATTAACAATCCTTTCTTTTTTTAGCGCTCGTGTGGGATTGGCTAGTATTGCCCATTTCTTCTTCAGGACACCAAACGCTCGTTCCACATTTTTTCTTGTCGATTCCTGCTTTTCCTTATACAAAATTTGCTTGTGGTCATCATCATATGGTTCTGGAATCGTCTTAACGAGTGGCGCCAATTCCGGATATATCTCGTCAACAAGATAGTATCCACATTGGTAAGTTACCCGTTAGCCACAAAAGGAATCTCTGGTGCTCGTCCGGTTTTGAGATCGTTAAATAAAGGTGATTGATATAAAACGTTGATGTCGTTGTTCGACCCAGCAACACCGAAGAAAGCATGTCATATCCACAAGTCTTGCGACGCAACAACTTCAAGCAAAATGAACGGATTCAGACCATGATCACGTCTAACATATTCCCCTTTAAAGGCGTACGGACAACCGAACCACTCTCAGTCTGTACAATTAAGGCTTCCTAACATCCCCGGAAACCCGTGCTTTTCTTCGTGATGTCGATAAAGATTTTCAATATCAGTCACTGTGGGTTTCCTCAAAAACTCAGGCCCATAAGTTTTCATAACAGCTTGACAAAAATGATCAAGAGCCGTACGTGAAGTTCTCTCACTCATTTGCAAGTTCATCTAGAAAATCAGCATGAACGTCGTATGCCAATTGACGAATTACAGATGTGCACTTTAGCAACCGGGAAATGGTTTGTCTTCCGGTACAATCCATATTAGTACGAAAGAATGGATCGTGATTACTTACATCAGTAACTATCTGGTTGAAAAGGGGGCGAGCCATTCGGAACGTCTTCCGAAATTTTAATGCATCGTACATCGGGTCCTCGCTAAAAAAGGCGGCGACTAAACGCTCATGAGCACCCGAATGATCTCGAGTTATGTTGTTTCTTGTCAGTCGGTTTGCTTGTCGTCTAGCCTTAATAAACGCAATCGCTCATTTAATAAAAGTCTTTTTACGGCTAGTAACTTCTTCTCCTTCTTCTAAATCTATGCCCATATACGTATACGAATTCATTTTGTTTAAATGAGGAATGTGAGAAATGTGTATGAAATGAGAGAGTTGTGTATAAATAATAAGAGTTGTGTATAAAAATGAGTGAAGTAGTGGGTATTTATAAGTAAAAAATGAGGGTTTTAATATTTTTTTATGTTGCAACGGCTAAAACACAAGAGGGGCCCACCAAAAATACAAACTCACTTAAGTGAGTTTCTCACCTAGTTGACACAAAGTCACCGAGCATATTGGCCAAAATGCAAAGTCACTTCACCGGGCGGGGAAATAACTCGCGCGTGAGTTCCAACTCACCGCGGTGAGTTTCCTTCTTTACCGTCCAGCCTTATGAGATAGATAAAGAATGATGAGGTGAGTGTTTTCCAAAAGATAATATGGCACAAGGATGGCATCATCTTCTCATATGGGTAGATTGTTTTTTGTTAATAACATATAGTATCATTTTTAGGGATTTATTATAACATTTATTAAAAGCCAGCATAGTTACATTAATACTGCATTAAATGCTTCGGGTTTCTGACCGGGTCGACCCGCCGACGACTTTGCCGGAACCGGTCGTTACCCGATCGTTGACCCGTACCCAAATCCAACTCTATATATATATTTTTAATTTTTTTTCGTTAATACCAATTCTTCTCTCTCTATCCTCTATTCTCTCACAATCTCTCTCGCTACTCTCTCTGAGACAATGGATTCCAGGTGGCTGTTTCTCATTATGCATGATTGCCATCTGGAATCCATCTTCCTTGATGGTTTATATGGTGTGGAATTGTGGGTTGTTCTTTGTTGCTGCAATTATATATGCGTCATTGGGGTTTGCTTGGTGGTGGTGGTTTTGGTGTCTTTCTCTCGCCTTTCTCTGTTGTGGATCTGAGTTGTTTATATCTCAATCAAATCCACTCGCACCTTCTTCCCACCGACCACCTACAACCTATTTGGCCTCACCGCGATGCCACCGATCTCTTCGTTTCCGCCATTCATGGTGGGTGGCGTTGGTGGTCGGTTGGTGATGTTGGTGAGCTATGGTGGACGTTTGTTTGGGTTAGCTTACTTTAAACAACTAATGCTTATTTGGCTTATCAAGATTTAGATATACACATGTGAGGATGATGGTACCGGTTGGTTTTGTTGTGTATTAGATAACCGCCGCTTTTGCTGGCTTTTTTTGTGATCGATAAACTCGAGGTGAAGCAGGTATATTTTCTAAAAACCTAATTTTTTGTAGTAACCAATGTTGTTGCAATGCTACTTTTGTTGTTTGTTTTGGGGGTTTAATAACCTTTGATAATTGGTGTTGTTGGCTATTTGTTAGTTGCTACTTTTGTTTGTTAAATGTTTTGTGCTTATTGATGTCTTCCTATTTTTGATATATGATTTTCATAGTTAATTGATTTTTTTGTGTTTGGTAGTCACTGTTATGATTACGGCGATTACATGTGTTGGAAATGCTATGTTCAATTTGTTCCTTTTGATGAATCCGAACACGTTAGCAGCTTTAAATAAAGGCGTAAACATCCGTTTTCGGCAGGGTAAACTATTTAGTTTGCAACCATTGCGGAGGTGTATGTTTTTCAGCCATAGCAGTTGTGTGTGTCTATAGGATGCTAACGAATCTGAAACTCACTCCATTTTCTAAAAAGGCAATGATGAGCGAGAGTGTGATATCGCTTGGCTAGGCTATCTTTGTTGTACGCAGTCGTGATATGCCATTTCCTAAAACTTCCATCTGAGCCAAATGGGCCATGTAGAAAAATACTTCTAATTTACTACACGTGATAGTGATAAAACCCTTATTGCGCGGTTTAAATGTTACGCTTACCTGTTAGCCGCTGTTAACTGTCTTAAATCTCAAACGATATTCTAAAAAGGCAATGATAACCAGAAGTGTGATATCGCTTGGCTAGGCTATCTTTGTTGTACGCAGCCGTGATATGCCATTTCCTAAAACTTCCATCTGAGCCAAATGGGCGATACATTTATATAAAGGGCGATACATTTGAATAAATGCGCTTTTAATGCTTGGCGGGTTTTTTCTTAACCCGGAACCGACCCGCTGGACATTTGATCTAAAGGCTACGCTTACCTGTTACCCGTTGTTTTACTTTCTTAAATCTCAAACGGTATTCTAAAAAAGCCAATTATGAGCGGAAGTGTGATATCGCTTGGCTAGGCTATCTTTGTTGTACGCGACCGTGATATGCCATTTCCTAAAACTTTCATCTAAGCCAAATGGGCGACATACGTCCTCTGTATTGTGTTGCAAGATGACGATCATGCAATTAGTGTGAGATCGGTGTGAGAGAGATACTCGGATGAGGGAGTCAACGGTGCAATAGTGGGTACTTTGGAACGACAAATACTATTTGTAAGCACGTTTCCCTTTTTTATGCGTACTTCTTCTATACGAGTTTGTATCCGTAATTGTTTACATATTTGTACAGTTGCAGTCAACCATACGCTCTTCCTAAATGAGCTTTCAAGATGATTTCATATCAGAAAGTGTATGTTTAATCTATAACTACACTAACATAGGTGCTTGATTTCAGCTTACAAACGGCTTAAATGTTTTATAAAATCTGATATTTGCTTATAATCCATCTAAGTGCTTTAAATTAGAAATTTAACTTTCGAATATTGCAGGTCCATGTGTCTCTTACTGAACCAAAAACCGAAATGGACCACCCTTTGTCACCTTCAAGAATTCACAAGGAGTGGTGATGGCGAACCCCTAAGGAAGCTTCTGAAGTTGGAACTCATATAAAGACCTGTTGTTTGTTATTTGGGGTGAGTAGCTTGAAACTGAGGTTAGAGAAAATGCATGTACTTCAAGTTTGACTTCAACGGTAAATTGTCTATGATATCGTTGAAACTTTTTCCACGTTTCTATTTGGATCATGATATTGTTGTAATAACTTTTGTAAAAATCAGCCACCATCATAGTGCTTATATTTACTTGGTTTTGTTGTAGGTGAGGGCTGATTATATTGATAGATGTGTCGATCAAAATATGATGCAGATACTACTATTAAGTCTACAAGCATGGTATGTTACGTTTGGTAAAATATAACAGCTGATCAATTACTTCTTCGTGTGTAAATATGTTAAGTATTTATTCTTTTCAGATTTCAATTGCAAGTAGCGCGGATACAACCACTGTGATGCTTACATGGACGATCTGTCTATTATTAAATAATCCACGTGCTCTAATGAATGCACAAGAAGAAGTTGACAATATTGTCGGACGGGTTAGTTTCTCTTTATGTGTGTTTGCCATTTTCGATAGATGTGTCAATGTGGGAAAAGAAAGAGACTTTGACTAAGAATTTCACTATTTGATAATTTGCGTAGGTTTGAGGAAGTGGTAGAGATGTTAGTTAAGATATGTAGCTCCAATAATCATATGTAATGCATACAAAGGTTGTTGCTTTACTTTTGCCCATGTTTGACATTGTGTTGGTCGTTGAGCTACTGATGTTGTTGATGACATCGGTGGTCATTTGTGCAATTGCGGATGACGTCACAGTTAATTTGCATCGCACTGTAAGTCTTTCGAACCTTCCACATACGATCTTAATGATAAATGTGAACAAAAGTGTAGACTGGACACCTAGTGGTATAGGGTTATAGGCATAGTGAGGGGATAATTGTGCGAGCATGAACAAAAATCCATTGGCAGGATGACCATTTCACCTGGCTAACCATTTTTGAATTTTCTAACAGTTAGCTATGCGCTTTGAGTCTTTTCATACGGTTTCAACTTTCAGTCAGTCTGTTATTGTATATCAGCTATTAATTACGTTTGTTTTTGTATTTTTCTTTCAGCAACTGAATTACATCTTAGTGCATTACCATTCACATCTGTTTCGTCTATCACGGTAACATATTAATTTCGTCCGAGCTCTAAAGCAACAAATGGGCTGAACAACAAATTAAAGGTATGTTAGTTTGTTTATATTCGAATATTTATTTTGATTCTAGCCCCGTTGCCATCCCTGTTTGAGATGAAAACGTTGACTAAGTTACTTGAAGTTTTTACTAAACGATCATAAAACTTGCAGGATTTAGTTAAATAGTCGAATAAAATAAACTGTTTAATTTAATGAACAAAATTAAAGATTAGACATCATAAAATAAAAACAAGTGTTTAGAATAAAATATTAGTTGACTGAAGTTAAGGAGCTAGATTATTACGTAGTCAAATTTATTGAACAAACATATGTGGCCATTTCATTGCAATTTGAGTTATTCATATACAAAGGTTATGAGACTGGGTGTATGTATGAAATGTATATCTACAACTTCGTCATTTCACCTTTTAGTTGTTGAGATGTACACTATATGTTAAATTTTAATGTACAAATTCAACACATACACTAGTGATGAGGCATTATTTGGTCTTTACATTATGAGTTATATCATGTCACAGATTATCAACAGAAGATCAACCTATGCAAGCATAAAATAGAAGCTTGCAAGGATGAAGTTGCTTCAGACGTAGAGATCAATTTGCTTTAAAACGAATTAGACGAGGAGCTTCAAAAAGAGACATTGCTACAAGACGAGCTTAGATAGGTTTTATTTAGCTACTAAAGTTTTCACAAGTCTATACTTTTTTGTATGGAGACAGTGTTATGCTCACTAGAAGTGGCAGTTTATTTGCTATGAATGGGTCGATATTGGTTCTTTTCTATCACTAACGGTTCAAGCCGATTAATGTTGCTAAATAGGGAACGGGTCAATTGGGTCAAAAATTGCCTCTATTTCATCTGAAACCATCTCATAACAGCAAACCAGAAGATAAGTACTACAATAAGCCAGTGTCTTTTAAGAATTTGAGAAACTGAACCAAGGAAAACGGACCTGGGTAACCTCTACATCTTTGTTCCATACAATCTCTTCAAGTATGTTACGGGGAGTATTCCCTTCATTTTGTAAAAGGAGCTCCAAAGGACCAACATAATGCAAAGGCGGTCCTGTTGGAGGTAGTCTTCTTATTCGAATTCCCTGAGTTGCAGCTATTTCATCTTTTAAAACTCCAAATTCCCAATCTTTACTTTTCAGTTCTTCAATTAGGGATACATTGGATGAAGTAGTCATCATAGGCACGTCTTTCGTCTTAGACTACAAGATTGATCAAGAAAATATAAATTATCGAACAAACACCCACTTTTTAAGAATATGGACATGTCGTTAAATTTTAAATCCAAAGGGGGTAAGATTAAATACAAAGTTAAAGGGTGTATGGGATTGCTTATTAGACTAGGCAGTCTAAGCCTACTGATATGTTTGGTGCCAACTTTCGGTTAACAAATGAGGTATAGAGTTTCTAATGGCCTTATTATTGATCTTTTAATTTTTTGTGTATTCTCTAATGTTTATTTGTATGGCAGGCGTGAATTAATGATAATGCAAAAATGAGATTTATGTCTATGAATCTGATATAGCAATTGAGATGGGTGTACAAAGCAAAAATAGAGCAACAGGTCAAAGTCGTGACCATAAGCAGCCAGGCTGGATTTATGGAGCCATAGGTGGGGCTGATGCGTTGTCACAGGAAATGGATCCACTGTGTGTGTCAGCTGCATTAACATGGTTTAGTAGAAAAAAAGACGAATACCATTAGAAGAATTGAAACATTGTTTAGGTGTCGTTGAATTTGCGCAACAAGGAACAAGTAGCTATTACACCTTTATCGATATCAGCGGGAGTTCAGGTTTATTAATTTTGCATTATCAGACTAATTATAAAAATTGAAGCCTTAACAATTTTGGTCAGAGCTATATCGAGTAAATCATTTTAGAGCTCCAATACTGTTATTTATGTAAAAGAGCTCCAGTACTGCTTACTAGTGTGTCGTGTCTTTATGCTATGCTCTAGCCGCCGTGTCTTTATATAATTTCAGATTATGTTCGATTTGTAACATGCCAAATGAGTAAATATGACCTTTTGGCAATAATTGAGTACGCACTTATTAACCTTAAACATCAGTTGTTTTTGTTGTGTGTTCTTTTCTTTTTCTAACATCAGCATACATAACCATATGTTTGGTGGTGGTGGTTTTTAATGATATAATTTAGAAATGTGACATCTTTCATCTCCTTTATGGTCGAAATCTTATGTTTGTTGGCTAATAACAATTGGATGGGCTTTTTCATTTTTTCTTGCTAGCTTCAATCTATCTTTGCTTATTTTAAGTATGTAAAAAGGTCCTTTTTGGCCTGTAAAGAAAGTGCAGAATATAGAATTACATATAGTGTCAAAGAGTTGGGAATACTTTCTAAAGTTGGTCCAGTTCAGGTGTATTTTTATTTTTATTCAAAGTAGATATCAATTGAAACTCCTTTTTGATACCGTTACAAACAAGTAATAGTGTGTGTTTTTTTATCAGGAAGCACAAGGTTAAGAGGTCAATGAAAGAACCGGTTGTTAGTAACACGCTTGCAGACATCCCACATAATGAGTACTCTTGGAGAAAATATGGACATGAGCCTATCAAAGGTTCTCCTCATCCGAGGTACGTTTTAGAGACCCAGCTAATTAGACTCGGTGCATTATAGAAAACCTTCATTTAAGTCTCTTCAAGTAATATTGTGTTGGTGAATCAGATTTTAGGTCTTTTGTATCTTCCTGTATACATCTATATAATTTGTGAACTTATTATTAGTGATAGCGTAGGAAGTTTCGTCACCAAATGATCATAACAAGAAGCGTGATTAGATCTGAGGTTACAATCCAACTAGAGTAAGATGATCAATGATTTAGAGTTATTTTAGCTACTTGAAATTTCCAAAGTTTGTGAGGACCATATGCATATACACGACACTCGCAAAAACCATAGATCTAGATACTTAGCTTACTCGTTCTACATGTTATACGTATCGACGCAACACATTTTCCTAGTTAATTATAAGATGGTGCCCATAACCCATAGTTGATAAAAGTGAAGACCAAGACCCAAAATAAATGGTGCATTATCTGATGCGTCAATACCATAAAATAATTTCATTTAGAAGGTTTTTTTTTATTTTTAAATTAGAAGGTTTCTAAACACGCTTATTAACTAAAAAATGTTTTCCTTTTTCAAAAGAGGCAACGTTTTTAACTCGTATCTTACTCTATGTGGAGAAACATCTCCAAGTAAGTTGCAAGCCTTGCTTAAGATGCCATACATAGAGGCTTCTCAAAGGAGTTGAATAAGCATTATAATATACGTAGTTGTTCATATTTGATTGCTAATAGGATAAGTGTATATTATTAACTTTAGGCTCATTGGTTGAAGTAATTTTATGTCAGTAACCATAGTTTTATAAGCTCACAGATTTTAATTTCTGGTATAGAAAGCTTCAGCTTTTTTTAAGTGCTAAATTTATATGCATGCTATCTTA
>BQNB010060703.1:25000-36815 GCA_026074375.1 Tanacetum coccineum
TGTGGCATTGTATTTTTACTATCCGTTACCTAATAATGCTAGTAAGTTCGGCTCATACTAGTTTAGGCTCTTCAGTTTTATTGTTTACATTTATGGGGTGTTTGGTTCGCTGTAATCTGGCGTAATTGTAATCTGAATTCCATTGTAATTTTGTTTGGTTCGCTGCAATGAGGGAATTGTAATTCATATTACATTAGATAGGTTGTTTGGTTTGCAACGTAATTGTAATGTATTCACTATAATTACATCGAATAAGGTAATTCAGATTACATGGCAAATTGGATGGAATGTTCTGAATTACATTGTAATTCAAGATTTTACCATTATAATTATTAGTATTTACAAATAATAATAATTATTATTAGATTATTATTACTTCATGCGGTCCTACCAAACATACTATCATTAATCCCTTCTTAACTTTGTAATCGTTTGTATTCGATACAAATCATCTTCATACTTATCAAGAATATTCGAAATAACCGCCATCAATGTTTTAAAACCCGGGTCGATCCGGCCGGTTCAACCGGTTAAACCGGGAACCGGTTAGGAGACCGGGCCAGATGTTGCCGGGTTTTTGCTTCTTTAAGAACCGGATTGAACCGGCGGGTTTTCATTGACCCGGGTCGACCCGGTTTAATAAACCCGGCCGGGTCATGAATTTTGTCATTTTTTTTCTTGCTTTAAACAAGGGGTTCTCGTCATGGGCTCATGGCAACTTGACTCAACATGGTCTTTTGGTCTTGCAAGATGATCATCTATATACTTTGGCATCTAAATGACAAGTCTTACTTTTTGTATTATGTAATTATTCAAACATACTGAAGTATTGAAATATTTTTTCTGTGGTGCATTTTGACTACATATTAATTGATGTTTTATGGTTTGTGTTAAATCAGAAGTATTTGTACCTGTTGCACGCATTGAATCAAAAGTAGGTGTATTTGTTTTTAACCATATATGCTTGGTTATAGATAGCAGCTTAAAATCACAGATAGTCTTCTTTCATAACTTATTAGCCTTAATGCAGACCGGGTTAGCTTATTAAGGATTAAATTGTAAGTGAATAACACACTATTGTTAGCGCACATAAGATAATATAGTGTAGTATAGTTTTATAAGAGTCTTGAGTTTTTATCGAGTGATTTGAGCTTAACACGACAAGTTTGAAGTGAGCATTCATTAGATTTGAGCTTAACCCGACAAGTTTGAAGTGAGTATAGTACAATATGAGTTTAAGCGCATAAGCACTCAAATCATTTTCTACTGAACATCTTATAAGCAAGTACTATTACGGAATACATGTGTGAATAGAGCTGCAAAGTGAGTTAAAACTTTTATCAGGATATATAGCCTCAAGCTTGTTTCAGGAGAGCTTCTTTTATCTAAAAGTAACAAAACCTTATTGTCATTTCATTTTGCCTAAAGTCAAAATATGCGATTCTAGTATAAAAAGTATGAAATCAGACAAGCACCTATGGAAGATGTTATGGAAAATATACATATGTATAGAACCGGTTTAACTCGGCGGTTGAACCGGCAACCCGGTGAACCGGTAACTCGACCGGGTCAATAAAAAACCGGGTTTTAAAACATTGTTAAAAACAAACACAAACACATATACTCGTAAGGCTGGACAGAGTGGAGGGCAACTCACCAATTGAGTTGCAAACTCACGAGTAAGTTGCCACTCCTGTCACCATAACTCACGCGTAGGGGTGTGAATCGGGTCGGTCGGGTTCGGGTCACTCGGGTCGGGTCAAGACTCAAAAAAACCATACCCGAACCCGACCCTATTTGAACTCGGGTTACTCGGGTTCGGGTCGAGTCAACTCAGGTTCGGGTCAACTCGGGTCGGGTCAACCCGAATTTAAGTATAATGACAAAAAAAATATTTTTTAATATTTTTAATAGAAAATCTATAAATTTATATTAAAAAAAACTTTATTCGGGTCAATCGGGTTGACCCGACCCGAGTTAGCCGAAATATTTCAACCCGATACCCGATCCTATTTAGAACTCGGGTTAGTCGGGTCAACCCGAATTGACCCGAATACTCACGCGTGACTTATAAGATTTAGAGGAGAGAGTGGTGAGTCACTCACCATTCGGTGAGTGGTAATATTTATTTGTTGTGTGAGTGTATGTGGTATTTAGTGGTGTATATTTTATATAAAGTGGTTACTTTAATGAACGGTGAGTTTGTGGTGACCACTACGGTTAAATGGTGATTGTGAGTGAGTTGAAGTGAAAGGATAAAGAAAGTTGAGGTGGCGCTGAGGTGGATAGTTTAGTTTGTTGCTACCACTCCATCCAATCCAGACTAACACAATATCACACAAAGTTAAGATCAATATAGACCCAACATTTGTCATAGACCCAATGAACCAATCATATCCACTCATTTTTTTATCAAAAATAAAAAAACTCATTTTTCACCTTTTTTTTAAATAAAATATCTTACAAACGGTAAATCGTCACACGACAAAAAATACACCATCGCGACGAGTATTTTTTTATCTTTCAGTAGACGGGTGGCACGATATACTTTCGAGAAACTTTTTTTCGATTTTTTTTTCAGTCACGAATTGCGAAAATCATATATGATTCGTATAACGAATCATATATGATTCGTATAACGGATCATATATGATTTCATAAAATTATATATGATTTCATAAAATCATATATGATTTGTGATTCCGACGAACTTTTTTTCAATTTTGTTTCAGTCACGAACTTGCAGAAATCATATTGATTCGTATGACGAATCAATATATGATTCGTTACAACGCAATCTTTTATGATTTCATATAAATGCTTATAATGTATTTTCATTTAATTCATATATGATTTTATTAAAATCGTATCATTACTTCATATAATCATAAAAAAAAGTGCGTTCGAATGTACATAGTGTCGCCACCTCTTTAAAAGATAATTTTAATTCTGTCGCGCGATTGTATGTTTTGTTTTGCGTAACGAATCACGGTTTTTGTGTTGAGATATTTAATTTTTAAAAAAGAGGTGAAAAGTGAGTTTTTTTTATTTTTGATGAAAAAATGAGTGGCTATGATTGGTTCATTGGGTCTATGACAAATGTTGGGTCTATATTGAACTTTTGGCATATCACACATACTTCATGACAGCCATTTTACGTAATTATCGTGTTAATAAATATTTGATGCGTCAAGTTTGTATTTACGGAGAAAAGACAATTTGTGCATCATAAATGTTATCACAAACACTAGCAAATTAAAAACAAGAGAAAAAAAAACATACGAATATGAAGATGATTTATTCACTCATTTTTATTAGGATAAGGATCCTCTAAAGTTCATTTGAACTTTAAAGGTAAAGTTTCTTCACAAGGTTAAAGAAAATCAGGTCTCGCAGTAAGCCCCGATATTATCTATGTGAGAAATTTTTACCTCTAAAGTTCAAATGAACTTTAAAAGATCATTTTCCTTTTTATAATGTACCTCTTGCATAATGTTTATGTTTCTTATCTTAGTTTCTTTTTATCAATACTATTTGTTACCTAATAATGCTAGTAAGTTCGGCTCATACTAGTTTAGGCCCTTCAGTTTTATTGTTTACATTTATGGGGTGTTTGGTTCGCTATAATCTGGCGTAATTGTAATCTGAATTCCATTGTAATCTTGTTTGGTTCACTGCAATGAGGGAATTGTAATTCATATTACATTAGATAGGTTGTTTGGTTTGCAACGTAATTGTAATGTATTCACTCTAATTACATTGAATAAGGTAATTCAGATTACATGGCAAATTGGATAGAATGTTCTTAATTACATTGTAATTCAAGATTTTACCATTATAATTATCAGTATTTACAAATAATAATAATAATAATAATAATAATTATTATTATTATTATTATTATTATTATTATTATTATTATTATCATTATTATTATTTATTTATTTTTATTATTATTTCTATTAATATGTTAATTATTATTTTATTCAAATATTTTAAGAAAAATAATAAACAACAAAAAAATACATTATTACTATTGTTATTATAAATCAATATATATATTAATATAATATTATTATATTATATAAAAAAATAATATTATCAATTTATTATTATTATATATTTATTTAATTATTATAATTTTTAATTTATTATTATTATTTATTATTATTATTATCATCATTTATTTATTAATTTAATTATTATTATTATTATTACTTATTCTAATTTATTATAATTATTTATTATTATTAATTATTTAATTATTATATTACTATACAAAATATTATTAATTATTTAAATGAAAATATAAAATATAATACATAAAATTAATTACATACTTATATATCCAACCAAACCAATAATATACACCACCAAACACAACCCACATATACCAAACACATTCCCATAAAAATTACAAACAAAAATAACACATACTATTAAAACAAACAAACCAACACCAAAATTTACAAACTCTAATTATAATAATAAATTACAAAAAAAAAAACAAAACCACCACAAACAACATATAATCAATATCATATACACCTATCATCACCTATACAAACACACTTCCCCATCATTTCCCATAAATAACAACCCCCCCACTCAACCTCCACCCCAATGCCAACCTTTTATTTGATTTGAGCCTCATCACCCCAAGTATATTAGAGAGATGGTAGAGAGTGAGTCGCAATACTGTCATAAATAAGTAGGTCAATCTAATACTGATTTTGTTTAGCATCGCTAGACACGCTCTCTATAACCATAAATAACAATCAAAAAACTAAAAATCCAATATTAACTATTAAATCAAAATAATTATTTAAACACCCCTCCACCTATATCAAATCTATTAAAAACCATTACCATACACTTTGATTAGGCCTACTTGTTCATTATCCACCAAATCTAACCATATAAAAAACACAATCAATTAAAGTACTAAATGATATCGTTAGTATGAGTTTTATATGTGTTTATCTATTGTGTACGAGTTTAATTTAGAGTATGTTTTGAGAGATTATGACGGTAATGTTGTTGTTTTCACCTTCCTACGTCTCGCTCACATACTCTAGAGACGCGAGATATAAGAGATCGGCGCGGTTATATAGTGGTGTTTTTAATACCAATTTGCGTGTTTATACTAAACCAACCATCCAATTTCTACAATAAATAAAATCTTATTCGCGCTCTCGCGTCACTCTCTCGCGATAGCGCCCAATTTAAAACAAGTGATTATATCTGTTTAGTTATCTTAATACGTGTGGATTACCATTTATCAATTTTTTACAATAATAAATTATTTTTATTTCAAATTATCACTTTTTAAACATCTACGTTGCATTTGGTCATTTACCGAGGAATCTTCACCGCGCAGCGAAAAACGACACACAACGCGTACCGACACGACAATAGTAAAATTTCATTGGATTTCCTTATTATACTCCTATAAACTTAACATTGACAAAACATTTCATAATTTATAAGAAACGTGCGTTAAACGAGAAAGACGGGTTTACGTTTGCATTTAACGAAACAAAAATCTACACAAAACTTAAAACTACAAAAACTTGGGATCATTTATGTTCCTTGTACCATAACCGGCCACCAAGGGGACACCATAGCCAGAATATGGGAACCCATATGGTCCTTGATTTTGTTCATATCTTCATTTCAAAAACACAAACAACATCACCAAAAACACACACATCAAAACACTCTCTTTTCTCTCTTCCTCTCTTGCTAGGTCAGACACAACACACACACAAAACCATACATTTTTTAACTTTTATCAAGAACATGAAAGCTTAAATACATTCGGGTTTAATTCTAGTGATCGTTTGGGTAAATAAAACAATGTTTGGGTTGTTTTGTTAAGCTTTAATCCTCTCTTAAAACCCTCATTTGTAAGTCCTTATTTTCTTAATCCTCTTGTACTTTTGTGCTTATAATCTTGCTTAAACACTAGTTGTACAAACATTTTTCTAAAAATCTAAACTTTAAAAGTTACAAATTTATAAAATGGCTAAGCCTCGGTTCGAAATGGTGAAAAGAAAACATAAAAAGTATCATTTTAATATTTTGGTTGTGTTGGTGAAATAAAATTTTGTGTTAAAAAATGCTTAGAGCCTATTAATAAGCATATGAGTGCTTATTTGGGCTTATTGTGTTTCGGCATAAAGAGGAAAACAAAGAAAATTTGATTTAGTCCTTTGGAACTTTCGGCTTATTTTTCCTAGCTTATTTCGTGGCTTATTTTTGAACTAGATAGGGTTCTGAGCTTATTAGCTTATTTTCGAGCTTAGAATGGCTTATTTGAGCTTCTTGGCTCTCGGCCCAAAAAAAGGGACAAATAAGTCGTAGCTTATTTTGACCCTTATTGGTCTCGGCTTATTTTGTGGCTTATAATCTAGCTTATTTTGATAAACAAGTGCTTATTTGCTTATCCTATTACTTATCGATCTATTTTCGGGCTTATGGTAGTTTGGAATATTTGTTTGCGCTTAGCGGGCCGAAAATCCCAATGAGGTCCATATAACTTATTTTCAAATGTAGCTTAATTATTTCATAAGTATTCGACTAATTAAACTTAATGGGTATTTCGGTTATATAAAATCGGGCTAAACTAACAACTACTAAATGGAAACTTTGGGGACTATTAATGGGCTATAAGGCCCAATGACTAATGGACTAAACTTGGACTTATTTAAAATGGTTAACGGGCTAAACAATTGGGCTAAAAAGTGACTAGTAAAATTGGGCTAACATTGGGCTATTTGGCCCAATGAGTGAAATCAAGCATTTTCGGACTTATGAAAACGGATTATTGAGCGACTTATCAAACTTGTTTAATATTAGTTTAAAGTAGTTGAATTAGTCGTTGGAACGTGTCTTGATAAATCGTAGGTTAAACGTATTAATTTGGCATTTTGTCGGGAAATGATTATTTGTGGAAAAAATTGTTTTTGGTAAAGTCTACGACTTTGGAAAGTGACAATAAAACAAACGAATCGTGCCGGAATTTTTATAAATATCTTATACTTAGAAAACATTTTGTAAAAAGTTATTTTCTTAAAACCCGACAAAAAAGACGAAAATCACATTATTCTAGACATTATATTTGAATTAAATAAATGAACTAAATTACATACTTATAAAACATAATACTAATTATTTTCTAAAAAAAACTCGACAAAAAGTCAAAACAATAAAATATTATTTTAATTTCCGCCTAAAAGACAAAAAATACAATTTTATTGAACTTCTATTATATAATATAGGCGTCTAAAACATTGTTAACATCTATATCGAGAACGTCTTATCTAAATAACTTGGATATCGGGTAAATAGCCAAGGCATATTTAAATTCTTATTTCTTTAATTCTTATTTCTTTAATTCTTATTTCTTTAATTCTTATTTCTTTAATTCTTACAGTATTTCTTTAATTCTTATTTCTTTAATTCTCATTTCTTATACATTAATTCTTAGCTATTAAATTCTCATTTATTTATTACCTGTTTACTTATTTCTTGATCACTCCTCGTTCAATTAATCCTTACTTACTTACCAGTTTATTTAGTCTTGAATTTCCAATTCTCTTCTTAAACAATATATATATATATATATATATATATATATATATATATATGGGATCCAGTGAGAATATTAATTAAAATGAGAAGAATAAGAAGTAATTTCAACCATTAGATTTGACATCTATGGTCAAGATCAATTAATGGCATAATTGTAATTAATAACAAGATTGACCATATTTAATTAGACAAATAAGGGTAAAAACGTAAAATCAAATTTAGTTATTCTTTGTCATTCGCATTAATAACAAGATTGACCATATTTAATTAGATAGATTTAGCCATCTAATTAAATGTATGTATCAACATTATGACTTTAAATCATGAACCTTTAGATAGTATACATAGTTTGAAAACATAATATGCATTCTTTTTTCTAAAACGTATAGTGGTGCATCTTTAATTACTACTCCGTAGTATGCATCTATGATATGTATATTGGTGCATCTTTAAAATTCATATATCAGGACATCTTTTATTCCATTAAAGTATGATTTAAAAAGGATTAAAGAAAGATACAAGTAATTTTTCACATGCATCTATAAGTTTTTAATGATTGAATTTAAGAGGTTTTATTTTAAATGGATTAAAACATCTTCATTTATTTCATGCATTAAGTAATCTTATTAATACATCATAATCTCGACATAAAACTAATGCATCATTCATGGATGCGTCTAACAAATGCACGGATGCATCTAATTGTGCTCGTCATATTCGGAACATAAGCGGTGCAAACATAACAGACGCAAGCAATAATATCCTTTAATCCACGCATGTAAACATGTTCGTATTATTAAACCGATATGCATCTACTCCAATGTCAAAGAATCTCATCTTGTACAACTGATAGAGTGGAAACGTTATGGATGCATGCTCTTATTTTTTTTACTAGAGACATGTGATCAAATTTGGTGCATATTAATAAACTATCGAATGTTTTTTTATTGAATAGGTGCATCTGATCTTGACATTCATTGCTTTTCATACTTATACCTTGAGGGAATGCATCGTTTGAAGAATGCCTCATGCATCTATGAATTCTTAATACGAGGATGGAAATAATTAAATGAATTTTTAATACGACGATGGAAAGAATTAAATGGATGAATTAAATGAATTCTTAATATGATAATGGAAAGAATTAAATGGAAGAAAGACGGTTACTATTCCTTTAAGATCATATTAAATTTTGTCAATGTATTTTTTTGTGTTGGACAAAACTACCCTTGAAACTACATTTAAAACGTTTTAACTATTATTCTCATTTGATCTTAACCCTATATATATATATATATATATATATATATATATATATATATATATATATATTATATATATATATAAAATATTAGGGGCGCGTTATATCGAGAACCCATTTTAAACGCAGATCTTTACAGAACTTCTTTCAACCAATCAAAATTTAGTAAATATTAAATGTTTTTATTTAATTAAAAAGGGTATATTAGTCAATCACATTTTTATGCCAATACACATTAATGACTAATAAATGTCTTGACTCTTAATGTTTTGACCGTTGACTCTATTTATGCACGGCTAATATTTTTTTTTTTTTTTTCTATTTTTTAAATAAAAAACGTTTTTTAAATCATTTATTTTTTGGAATAAAAAAAATTGCACTTTTTTTATGTTTTTAATTAATAAAATGTTTAATTTTAAATCCCTAATTTTTGGAATTAAAAAAATGTTTTTTCCTAAACTTTTTTCTCCAGCAAACAAGTTTTCAAAAAGAATAAGTACATATATGTTTTCTTAACAAAACGTAAATTTATATGTAATTCTAGATAACATAAATGTTTTTTTTTTCAAATGTGATTTTACATGTGTTTATACAATTTAATAAACTTCAATGTGTTTTATTTAAAGTGTTAATTGCACATATGTTTTTAGTGTACATTATTTAAACTTCAAATTTTAAAACCAAGAACATAAACATTATACATATGATGTGTGAATTTATAACAAACCAATAACAAAAATATCATATACAAAATTTGATATCAAGTAAAATGCGATTAAAAAATAAATGTGTTATCAAATTCACTATAACATATGTGCCGTTTTTTAAAAACATATATGCACGGCTTTGAAAACATGTGTGCCCGCCATCTAAAAGCATAAGTACATCTATTGATCATCTTCATAACACAATGTCATTCCTAAATGATTGAGCCATCCCCTGAAACAAATATATAAAAACAAAAAACAAAACTAGGTATATCAAATTATGCAATGTTAAATTATTGTAAAACTAATTTACAAAATAAGCCATAAACAAAAACATATATGTGCCGAACTATAACTCGTTACCCATGACAATCAAACGAATCTCTAACCATATAAACCAGAAAACATATATGCACGCTTTACTTTCTTATCAAATTTATTAGAACATACAAGTACCCTTTCAAAAACATATATGCACGCTTTACTTTCTTATCAAATTTATTAGAACATACAAGTACCCTTTCAAAAACATATATGCACGCTCTCGCCAAATTCATTAAACGTATGCACACGCCTTCTAAAAACATATGTGCACGCCTTCTAAAAACGTATTATGATAAATTAACTACAATAAAGATCGGTAAAAATAAAACTTCAACCGGTACACCATACAGTTCTTTAGAATATACAAAGACAACAAAAATCAAAATAATATAGTAACCTGCATCACCGTCGATTCATTTATTTGGATTTAGCATCTGGAAAGAAACCGTACACAAACCATTATATATTGACCATGGTTTCATCGGCCCTTCACGCATGCAAAAATGCACCAGTCATAAAAGGTCATAATCCACAAACTAGTAAATGGTAATATATAAAAGAGATTCTTGAATCCAATCATGTTCATAAAGATAATCAAAATAATTAATAGATCCTATAACAATTCAATTATTTGATATTTATTACAAATGAAAACAAAGTAGTACTTGACCGATGGTTTTTGAAAACCAAATTGATTATTGTAACTTTTTATTTAATTGAATTAAATACCTTCAATCTTCGGTCCGTATTTTAAATTGATTGAATAAAAAACCTTTAAATTATTGTAGTACCTAGATCCTATTAAATTGATGAATCAAAAATCAGAATAAAAAAATACCTTCCTATCATTGAGAATCATCTTTATCTTATGCTCTTGATCAGACTTACAAACCTGGTATTTTTTTAAGATGAACGGGGCGGTTTTTTAACTAGGGCGGCGGTTTATTATTGTTTAGATGAAGGAGGCGGCTGAAAACCTATAGAGAACTTGATTGCAGGAGTTAATCTCATATTAATTGTCTTATTTAATTGGAGAGGTTAAAAATAATGTAGAATTACACTAATACCCCTTTGTTGCTACTAAACTACCATAAATACCCTTCCAGCATTAAAAAAAATTAAATGATCTTTCTAGTTATTACAATTATGCCACTTTATATTACAACCACTTGATCAACTCATCCAACGACTTAAAATGATTTAAAAAAGTTCTGTAAAGTTCTGCACCTAAAATGGGTTCTCAATATAACACTTCACTATATATATATATATATATATATATATATATATATATATATATATATATATATATATATATATATATATAAGGGTGCGTTATATTGAGAACCCATTTTATTGACAGAACTCTACAAAACTATTTTAAAGCGATCTACACCGTTGGATCATTTAATCAATGGTCACTAATGCATGATGGCATTTATGTAAATAACTAAAATTAAAATTTGGTTGGAATCTACCTACTATATAAAAGAAGCTTTATGAGAACTCATCTCAAAGCATAAATTGTAAAAAAATAACACCTGTCCCATAAGAAATAATCAACGGATCATCTTCAATATTGCCTCCAGCATTTACTCCCTCCCAAAACAAACCACAAAAACAAAAACCCTAAAAAAACAATTGAAACAAACCGTCGGCGATTGAGGCACAATGCAATGAAATAACATCATAAAAACATTGCACACAAATGATCTTCGTGAATCAATATACTATTTCATCATCAAAGATCCTACATACAAAGATTAAATAAGCGATTCAATAAAGGTATAAAGATTTTGTTATTAGTTTTGTTGTTCAATCATATATGCGATTATTCTTTATGTAACCCTATTATGAATTATATTTTGATTGGTTGTTACACATCAATAAACTATATGGTTTGGTTTTAAATATTCGTGATTTCTTG